>PVJS01004015.1:0-71683 GCA_004027185.1 Glis glis
GTGGCGCACGCTTGTACTCCCAGTACTTTGGGAGGCGGAGACCGGAGGATCCGGGTTCGCGGCCAGCCTTAGCTCTCTCGCTCTCTCTCTCCCTGTCTCTCTCTCTCTCTCTCTCTCTCTCTCTCTCTCTCTCCTTAGTGAGGCCCTCCACAACTTCGTGAGACCCGGTTTCAAAATAAAGTATAAAAAATAGGGCCGGGGGTGTAGCGCGGAGGTAAAATCCCCGGTACAGCAAAAAAAAAAAAAAAAAAAGAATTGCCATTGTTAATAAAAAACATTCTTGCACATACTGTATTAGATTCAGTATTATCAAAGACATGTAGTCTATTAAAAAGAGCTTTCAAAGCTTTTGAAGTGAACCTAGAGTTTTAGATAACCCCTTTCTCTACTTACCTTTAATCTCTGTACTTTTTTTTTTTTTGGTATTGGGGATTGAACCCAGGGGCATTCTACCTTCAAGCTATAACACCAGTCATATATATATATATATATATATTTTTTTTTTTTTGAAACATGGTCTTGCTAAGTTGCTGGGGCTGGCCTAGCACCTGTGATCCTCCTGTCTCAGTCTTACAAGTACTGGGATCATAGGCATGTGCCACTGTGCCTGGCTAATCTGTCTACTTCTGAAATAGGATGAAGGTGGAAGTCAACTAAATTGTAAAGTTTTCTTTCCCCTGAAGAAATAAGCCAAAGAATGTATAGGACTTTATTTTAAATAGGGAGTATTATTTGGCCCAAGCAGGCATTATAGACCGGGTCTGACTAATCTCAACTCTGACCAACACAGTTCTATTTGCCAAAACCCCCAGTCACTTCCACAAAGTTGCCAGTAAATCCAGACCTCTGGCTACCACCTGCGAACACACACAGGCAGCTCAGTGTTGGAAGGGACTGTGAACAGAGTTTGGTTCTGGGACCTTAATTACACCTCTGTTTGCTGCTAACAAAGAGTTAGTTAATGTTCTGTGTTAGGTAATGGGCGCTCACTGGCTTTCAGAGCACCTTGGCTTAGTTTCTACAATTCATTCCGCTTGTCCTCATGTTCCACAACCTCCTAGTACACAGAGCGGCTTTCTGGAACAGGAATCTCAAGTGTTTGACTAGCTTCCCTGCCCGTGGTGCTGACTCAGTTCCTATGTGTGTTCCCTGAAACTAATAAAAATATAATAAAGACTAAGAACTGTCAAGACCACCAAAGAGGAAATACAAATGGCTGATTAAGAGATGAATGTACATTATATTTCATTGGCAACTCAAAGAATAGCATGTTAAAAACTAGTATTTGCGCCAGGTTGTAGTGGCATGTGCCTGTAATCCCAGTACTTGGGAGGCCGAGACAGGAGATGGTAGGTTTGAAGTTAGCCTCAGTAAATTAGTAAGGCTCTCAGCAACTTGGTGAGATTCTGTTTCTAAATAAAAATAAAATAGGGCTGGGGTATAGCTCGGAGATAGAATGCCCCTGGGTTCAATCCTTAGCAACACACACACACACACACACACACACACACACACACAAATAGTATTTGCAATTTATCAAATTGACACATTTTAAATAAAATGATGGCCACTGAAGTAAATACTCTTGGATTCTCTCATATATTATCTGATATTACTGGAGAGTAAAGGGCAATATGTGTCAAAATCCTTCAAATTGTGTTTCTTGCTTCTAGCCAAGATGGAGTAAAAGGTACTCAATTTACTCTCCTGTCTGAAATTACCAAAAAAGGAAAGGACAAAGACAAAATGTATTAAACAATGATTTTCAAGACCCTAGACCTCAGGCAACAAAATCTCAATTACCCCTCAAAGATCAGAAATCAGTGAGGTGAGTCCTCCGATTGCTTGGCTTACTGCCTTGAGGGTTCCCAGACCATGAGGGTGCAGCAAGGAGGGTGAAACCCCAAAGCTTTCTAGAGTTGAGGAGAGGGAGCTGAGAGTGTGGGGAGACCAAAGCTGCTAGGGTTCTCAGAACAAAGTACTGGACAGGTAAGAGTTTCACAGAGAGATTTACAGAGGGTTTTTGTTGAAGATGTTGAGGATTCAGCTTAGTGCATGCAAATTCTTTTTTTTTTTTTTTTTTTTTTTGGTACTGAGGATTGAACCCAGGGACATTCTTCTCCTGAGCTACACCTCCAGAACTTTTTAGTTTTTGTTTTGGAACAGGGTCTCGCTAGGTTGCTGAGAGTCTGGATACATTGTTGAGTCTGTCCTGGAACCTGTGATCCTCCTATTTCAGCCTGCCAAGTACTGGGATTGCAGGTGTGTGTCACCATGCCCAGCTTGCAGATTCTTGTAAGGAAGCTTCCAAAGGGTGGGGAAAGAACCACTTAATAGGATTGTATGTCAAGAAATGTCTGGCACTCACATAGGACTGGATATGGGGCATGTTCCCATAAGATCAATGGAAAACTTTGTAACCCATTAGATAGACACAGAGAAGGGTTTTGCCTCAGTAGTAGGAAATATGCCCAGACTGAGCACTACTCCAGTCTTGCCTAACAAATGTTTAAAGCAAGACTAAAAGATCAGATTGTTTCTGACTAACTTAATCGCATCCCAGAATAAAGTTCATGAATATTGATAGGAATACAAAAATATCCACTATCCAAAAAAGTAAAATTCACAATGTCTGGAACATAATAAAAAACTAATGGTCATGTAAATAAGCAGGAAAATATGATCTATAATAAGGATAATGAATCAATCAAAATTGACATAGTCATTAGAATTATCAGGCAAGAATATGAAACAGTTGTTTTTACAGTATTCCATAGGTTCAGAACTTAAGTAGAAGCCGGGCATGGTGGCACACGCCTGTAATCCTAGTACTTGGGAGGCTAAGATAGGAGGATCCGCAGGTTTGAGTACAGTCTCAGCAAGTAATGAGACTCTCATTAACCTAGTGAGAACCTGTTTCAAAATAAAACTAAAATAAGGCTGGGGGTGTAGCTCAGAGGTAGAATGCCCCTGGGTTCAATCTCCAGTGCCACAAACAAACAGACAAAACTTAAGTAAAGACATAGAAGATTCTTAAAAGATTCAAATCATACTTTAAAAAATAAAATCGGAGCCGGGCGTGGTGGCACACGCTTGTAATCCCAGTACTTTGGGAGGCGGAGACCGGAGGATCCAGGTTCGCGGCCAGCCTCAGCTCTCTCTCTCTCTCTCTCTCTCTCTCTCCTTAGTGAGGCCCTCTGCAACTTCATGAGACCTGGTTTCAAAATAAAGTATAAAAAATAGGGCCGGGGGTGTAGCACGGAGGTAGAACGCCCCTGGGTTCAATCCCCAGTACCGCAAAAAATAAATAAATAAATAAATAAATAAATAAATAAAATAAAATAAAATTGGCAATATCTGAAATGAAAAAATACACTGGATGGTATTAACAGCAGATTTAACATTGCAGAACAAAAAAAATAGTGAGTTGGTAGATATAGCAAGAAAAACTATTGGGAGAAAATTTTTCAATAATTTTTCATAAAGTATCAGTAAACTGCATTATAACTTCCTAACTTAATACATGTATAATCAGAGTCCCCAAAGGAGTGGGGACAGAAAAATTGAGGGCAAAATAATGGCCAAAATTTTATCAAATCTAATGAATACTATAAATCCCAAATTTCAAGAAGCTCAACAAACCCCAAGTGCAAGAATCAAATGAGCACAAATAATCAAAACCAGCAATAAAGAGAAAAACATGCAATTGGCAAGAGAAGAACACATGGAGAGCAATAAAAATAAGTTGATATCAAATTTCTTGTAGGAAAACATAACAGTAGAGCAACATCTTTTAAGTAATAAAAGAAAAAAAGCTGTCAACCTCGAATTCTCAATCCAGGGAAAATATCTTTGAAAAGCCAACTCAAAATAGACTCCTTTTTAAACATACAAAAGCCAAAATAATTAATCATCATCAAATCCCAACTGAAAGAAATATTAATGAATGTCAGTCAAGTAGAAGGAAATGATGCCAGTTATGGCTTTCCACAAATGAAATAAGAAAGCCAGAAATGGTAACTATATGGGTAAATATACAAGATTTTTTTATTGATTGTGCTAGCTTTCTGTCACTATGACAAAATATCTGAGATAAATAACTTAAAATGAAGAAAGGTTTATTTTGGCTCGTGGCTTTAGTATGTGGTTGCTTGGCCCTGCTGCTTTGGGCCTGTGGCAGCATAGTACATCACATGTGGAGCATGTGACAGAGAAGGACTACTCTCTACATGGCAGCTAAGAAGCAAGGAAGAGGAAGGGGTTGGGGCCCCAATGTCCCCTTCAAGAGCACACCCCCAATGACTTAATTCATTTCAGTAGGCTCCACCTGATTAAGGTTCCACCACCTTTCAAGAGCACCACAGGCTGGCGATCAAGGCTTTAGTGTATGGGCCCTTGGGTCCAACTAAAGCATTAATAAAATATCTTTAAATAATAATTCACCGTTTAAACAAAAATAATAATAATAAAATGGGGAATTTATAATGGACATACAAGTAAATTGTATGACAGCAATACCACAAAGGTTGAGAGAGAAGAAATTATGGAACATTCCACCTAACAGTAACCCTGTTTAAAATTGTAAATGGAATATTTATCAAGACCAGTCATATTTTGATTCATAAACAAACCTCAATAAATTTAAAATGATTCAAGTCATACAAAATTTCTGCTTTGATTACAATAGAATTAAATTAGTTATCAATAGAGAAGTAGCTCTAGAAATTCCCCAAATATTTAAAAACTAAATAACATACGTTTAAATGTGAAATGTGGGGTAGATAACAATCACATGAGTAAATTGTGTGTTTTAGAATAATACAACAAAGAGGCAACTAGAAATTATTTTGAATTGAATGATAAGTAAATATAACATGAAAATTTGTAGGATGTCACTAAAGTAGTACTTGGGAGAAATTTAGAGCACTAAGTGCCTTTATTAGAAAAGAAGAAATTTCTTAAAGTAATTACCTCAGCTCATCCCTATGAAATTAGAAACAGAAGTAAAAATGAAGCCCAAAATAACTAAAGGAAAGGAAAAATAAAGGTCAGAAAACAATGCCAACCAAAAGTACCAATTAAAAATTATATTTTTTTCTGTAGAAATTAACAGCCTGATGCTCAAATTTCCAGGGAAATATAAAAAACTCAGAGTAGTCTGACCAACTTTGAAAAAGAACAAATTTGGAGGACTAACACTACCTGATCTCAAGACTTATTATAAAGCTGCATTAATCATGGCAATATGATTGACAATACCTGTATTGACATCAAGATAGATGTAAACAATCAAGGGGGTAAAATAGAGAGTCCCAAAAGAGATACCCACCTAACAGACAGATTCCTGACAGTGATTCAAAGGCAACTCAGTGGAGAAAGGATTGTATTTTTAATAAATATGCCGGACCAATTGAATATTCACATGCAAAACAATGAACTTCACAGCACATCCAAAAGTTTTTAAAACATGCAAAAAATCAATTCAAAATGCATCACAGGGGTAGCTAAAGTTAAGGTAGGTATAACCTGAGTCATTGATTTGCTTTGGGACAGAAAGGCCGGGAGAAAGTGTTCTTAAGCACACTGGCTTCCCAAAAAGAAACGGGAAGGCAAGAGGAACCAAGAGGGCGGGATAGTGAGAGGCAGCATGTTGCCGGCACTCTGAGTGTCAGAGCTCGGCCAGTGGGAAGACTGCATCTTGAAAAGAAAAGTAGGGCAGCCAAAACTCAACAAAACAATGAGAACCAAAGTGCAGCGGAATACGAGGCAGTGGAAAGAGCGGAGGGCGGTAGGGAGCTCAAAGCATTTCACCTGGTAAGCGGAGAGCGGAGACAAAGGCTCCATCTTGGCTGAGCCACGCCAGCACCGCGGCCCCCGGAATCCTCCAGCAAGGAAACTGCTGATTCTTGTGAAACCAGCAATTATAGTCCACCATCGAAAGCAGTCGACATCGGACCATAATAAAGCCTAAGTTGTACCAGATCCACACCTACAACGGCGATGACTGCAAAGGGTGGGACGCGAGCCTCAGCCCCTGCCAAGAAAGCGACGCGGAGAGACATAGATGAGGAGGCCAGGCACAGGAGCAGCCCAACACCGAGAAAACGAGCAGGTGAAACATGGTCCCCCTGGAGTAGCCTAGCACCGGCACAGAATACCCCAGCACTGAGGACATGAATGGACAGGGCATGGCCCCCTGGAACCAACCAACAAGAACACCGGAGAGTGAGATAAAGGGAGGCAGCGTGTCACCGGCACTCCAAAACTTGGAAATCGGCCGGTGGGAAGACTGCTTCTTAACAGGAAAAGTGGGGCAGACAAAACTCAACAAAACAAAGAGAGCTGAAGAGCAGTGGAGTGTGAGGCAGCAGACAGAGTGGGGGGCTAAACAGAACTCCATGCATTTCTCTGTTCACAAGAGACAGCAGATCCTTGTGAAACCAGTGACTATAGACCACCATTGAAACCGATCAACTCTGGAACATGATGAAGCCCAAGTCAATCCAGACCCACACCTACAACGATGATGGTTTCAAGGGGTGGGCCATGAGCCTCTGCTTCCACAACGAGCGTGATGAGGAGAGACAAAGAAGAGGTGGCCATACACAGAAACAGCCCAACTCTGAGAACACAAGCCAGCAAGCCACAGCCCCCCATGAGCAACCCAACACCATCCTGTAACACCCCAGAACTGAGGACATAGGTAGATGAGACATGGCCCCCACCCCAGCGGCTCAGCACTGAGAATATGGGAGGGTCAGCCCCCGGCCCTGCCCCCAGAGAACCCCTCCCCCCGGTGCTGGGGACGTGGGGTGAGCAAGCCCTTGGCCCCGCCTCCAGAGAACCCCTCCCCCTGGCGCTGGGGACACGGGGCGGGTGAGCCCTTGGCCCCACCCGCAGAAACCCCCCAGCGCTGGGGACACGGGGAAGGCGAGCCATTGGCCTTGCCCCCAGAGAACCCCTCCCCCTGGCACTGGGGACAGGGGGAGGGCAAGCTCTCGGCCCCACCCCTGGAGACCCCTGGTGCTGGGAACACAGGGCGAGCAAGTCCTTGGTCCCGCCCCCAGAGAACCCCTCCCCCTGGCGCTGGGGACGTGGGGGGGGTGAGCCCTCGGCCTTGCCCCTGGAGAACCCCTCCCCCCAGTGCTGGGGACGTGGGGCGGGTGAGCCCTCAGCCCCACTCCCAGAGAACCCCTTCCCCTGGCACTGGAGACACGGGGCGGTGAGCCCTCGGCCCCATCCCTGGAGAAACCCCCTGGCGCTGGAGACACAGGGCAGGTAAGTCCTTTGCCCCATCCCCAGAGAAACCCTAGCACTGGGGACACAGGGCGGGCAAGCCATTGACCTCACCCCCAAAGAACCCCTCCCCCTGGCGCTGGGGACAGGGGGCAGGCGAGCTCTTGGCCCCACCTCTGGAGACCCCCAAAGCTGGGGACGTGGGGTGGGCTAGCCCTTGGACCCGCCCCCAGAGAACCCCTCCCCCCCGGCGTTGGGGATATGGGGCAGGCGAGCCCTCAGCCCCACCCCTGGAGAATCCCTTCCCCCAGTGCTGGGGATACAGGGCGGGTGAGCCATTAGCCTCACCCCCAGAGACCCTCTGGCGCTGGGAATTCGGGGCAGGCTGAGCCCTTGGCCCCACCCCCAGAGAACCCCTCACACCGGTGCTGGGGACACGGGGTGGGCTAGCTCTCGGCCCCGCCCCTGGGGAACCCATCCCCCTGGCATTGGGGATGTGGAGCAGGTGAGCCCTCAGCCCCACCCCTGGAGAACCCCTTCCCCAATGCTGGGGACACAGGGCGGGCGAGCCCTTGGCCCCACCCCCAGAGAACCCCTCACCCCAGTGCTGGGGATGCGGGGTGTGTGAGCGCTGGGCCCCGCCCCGGGCCCCGCCCCGGGCCCCGCCCCGGGAGAACCCCTTACCCCAGTAAGAGACCCAGTCTCTCTTGACACCAAGCATGTTTTGCAGACTCAGGTAAAGGAGACAGGATGCTGGGTAGAGAAGCAGGGCTCCTCACAGAAAGCTTTTCTCACAGAGTCCTGCTCCCGTGCAGGGATGAACATGTACCTCCCTCAAGTCTCTATGACCAGGGGACATTCACAGTACAGAGCAGGAGAGTATGTGGGACCCCGAGCTACCACAGGTACTGCCAGAAATGATTGGCAGAGAAGTTGGGCAGCACTGGCAATCAGATGGGCTTCAGCAAGCAGGGAAGAGTGAGCAAGTGTCTTGATTTTTAGGAGCTCTCATATGATCTCACAAATTGGTGAGGCAGAAGGACATTGGGTAACATAGAAAAACACTCTGGAAGAAAATAACCAATATTATCAGTTGGTATCTTTGGATGGTAGAATTCCAGTCATTTTAATTTTCTTTTTTATAATTTCTGTATTACCTGAATGTTTTACAATAAACATGCATTGCTTTTATAGTCATAAAAAGCAATAAAGCTATTTTTGTTTAAAATTCTCTAAAGTGAAATCAGAGTAAAAAGTTTTATTGTATGAACCCATTATGATAAAATACACACTCATTATTAATAGAAAAGAAGAATGGGAGACAATACATCAAGTGATGTATCGAGTGGTAGAAATATGAGTGATGTTTTTCCAGTTTTCCATTCTATTGTGTTTTCCTTTCTTACTATGTTCCAGTGAGCCTTTGTCACTCTTATAATCAGAAAGATTATAAAGTTACCATAAATATTTATTTTTAAATCTTATGAATAGAAGTGAAAGCTGGCTGGACATTTAACTGTTTACAAGCCTATTTGGCTCTCTGGGGTCTCACTTTTTATAAAATGAGTTTGGGCTCAAATAAATTTTAAAGTCTTTTCTCTAGAAGATTTACTCTTTCTTAAAATTTTCAGAGATTACATGTGAAGAACTTGAACACTCTTACATTTAAGCTTAAAAATAAAAATAACTGATAAGAGTTTTAATTTCTTCAAAACCTTTCCCTTCCTCAGATTGTCTACTGGACTGGGCTTCCTGCCCTAGATTTTCTTCTTTGAAACTGAGTCCCTCCCTTATTGGTTCAGGCAAGATTAATTCTGAAGTGCAAGATTGCTAGGCCTTCATGTTTATTTATAAGCTCCTTATTGAAGCGCATAACTCGTACTTGCTCAAAAACTGATGCAGCCTTTCTGTGCTATACTGCCCATAAATTATCCAAATACCAAGTTTCCAGATTGATTTTTTTCTTCCTTTCCCCATTAAATCATCATATTAATCACTCCAACATTTTCCTTCATTGAAGATGTTGATGAATGGGAAGTAAATTATCTGTCAATTGCATATTCACCAAAGTATGTAAGATTATTCCAGACTTCTTCAAAAGTAGCTATCCCAAACTGCCCACTAGAAATACCAGGAGTCTGATTTCTTTTGAGTTACAGCAGCAGATGTGCTGGACTCTCCCTGGAAAGGCTAACGCTCAAGTAATCACATTGGTGCACATGAATTTGATTTTATTAGTTGCCATTATTATTTATGGTTTGCTGAGCAGCAGTGATGCATAGCTCTTTGTGGGCTCATGTCTTAGCTCACTTACCATGGCAATACTGGGCCCAGGATGTATTTTTCTTCCACAAGTATCTGTTCCTTAAAGGCATCGGTTCAAACTCACAACTGAAAAGCAAGTCTGGAAGAACCATAGGATAAGAAGTGGTGTTTCCCTATTCCTTTTGTAACTGATGACCTATTTATTTGGGGGCGGGATGTTTATTAGCTGTCCAACACAGGTACCCTAGAGGCTATTGGGGGTACGACAATGTTTTTTGTTTTTGTTTTTGTCTTTTGCTAATGCAGGGAATTGAACCCAGGGACATTATATCTCTGAACTACACCCCCATCCTATATTATTATTATTGTTGTTGTTGTTATTAGTGTGGGGGGATGCTAGGGATTGAACCTAGGGGCATTCTATCTCAGAGCTGCACCCCCAGACCCATTTTATTTATTTGGAAACAGGGTCTCGTTAAGTTGCTGAGAGCCTCACTAAGTTGCTGAGGCTGGTTTTGAATCTGCGATCCTCCTATCTCAGCCTTCCAAGTACAAGTGTGGGCCACCATGCCTGGCTTATTTTTTATTTTGAAACAGGGTCTCTAAATTGCCAAGGCTGGCCTCAAACCGCGATCCTCCTGTCTCAGCCATCCAAGTACTGGGAATACAGGTATATACCCAGCTGGTACATACCATGCATTAATGTGGGAGGCATTATGGCCTCATGGTTGCAAATGTGAGCTTCACAGTCACATTGATTTGGATTAAGTCCTGACTCTGAGCAATGTGTGCATGTATGATGTTGCTACCCTAATGTATATCAAAACGCATAATTACAATGCACCAATAAATGAATATATATAAAAAAAATCCTGACTCTGACACTTATCAACTACCATCTTCAGAAAGTTACTTAACCTCTCAGAGCTTCTCTTTGCTCAACTATAAAATGGAAATAACAATAATATCTACCCCTTGGGTTACTAATCAGAATTCGAAAAGATAAGACAGAGTAGACCCCCTAGGAGAGTGCTTAGAGCACTGATAATATCCAATAAATTTTAGCCAGTATGATTCAGAAGATAAAGATCATGAACTGCTGCAAAACTTCCTGGTGAGTTGCAATTTTCTTTGATCTGCTGCAGAGAGGTCATCTGACTGCTCCAGGCAGCTGTTTCAATATTTTGTGTCCACTGTTACTTTGGTCTTGGGCAGACCATTTTCATCACTTACTGCGTTTTCTGCTATGGATTGAACAAATATCTCCTACGTTCTTTTGTGTTCTGTTCTTACTGCCTGCTTTACATTTCCTTGTGTTGACAAATTGTGGTAAGTTTAAGACTGAATGAGCTAGCTTAACACAAGAAGCTCTAAAAACAACTCTTTCACTTCCAAACATTTGAAACTGTATTTTTTTAAAGGACAGTAAAAGGAAAAAAAATAGTCTACTTCACCTGTGTTAGTGGTAGGAGAAAAAAATATGAGTACTTTCATGGCTGAAAAGAAAACCACAATGATGTTTCCTTCCATTTTCCTTTCCCAACTTTCTCAAGTGTTTTACAAAAATTATTTATTATTTATTTATTTATTTATTTATTTATTTATTTATTTATTTATTTATGGTACTGGGTATTGAATCCAGGAGTATTTTACCTCCAACCTAAACCTCCAGCCCTTTTTTTTTATTTTGAAACAGGGTCTCACTAAGTTGCCAAGGGTCTTGCTAACTTGCTGAGGCTAGCCTCAAACCTGTGATCCTCCTGTCTCAGCCTCCCAAGTACTGGGATTACAGGCATGTGCCACTATGCCCAGAATTTTATTTATTTTTATAATTAACCAGGGAAAGGAGCTGAGTTACATATATTTTAAAATCAAGTAGGAGGTGAAAGCAAAAAGGTTAAGCTACCTGTTTGTCTTACAGCTGGTCAGCTATTCAGAAATCAGTAATTCGTGGTACCAAGAATCACCTTCCCATGGTATATCCTCTGTTCCTTCAAGGTGACCAGAGGCTTCCATTTGTAGTCTTCTGAAGCCACTGTGATCATCATCACCACTGCCTCATCATCAGGACTAACATTATTCTGTCCCTATCATATGCCAGATACTGTTTTGAGTTTTTCACAAGTATTAATTTATCCAATCCTTCAACAACCCTATAAGATAGATAATAACTCCCATTACTACTGGTAAGAAAAATTTGATATAGTCATGCCTCAGTATCTCCAGGGGATTGGTTCCAAGACCTCCATGAATACTAAAAGCTATAGATGCTCAAGGCCCGTATATAGAATGGTGCAATAGTTGCATATAATATGCAAACATTCTCCTCTATACTTTGAATCATCTCTAGATTGCTTATAATATCTAATACAATGTAAATTCTATGGAAGTAGGTGTTATTTTATTCTATAAATTGTATTGTTTATAGAATAATGACAAGGAAATGTCTATACAAGTTTATTACAGATTTTATATATATATATATATATATATATATATATATGCATTTCCATATATATTTTTTTCAATCTATTGTTGGTTGAATAACTGTGGATGTGGAACCTGTGGATATAGAAGGCCAACTATTCTTGCCAGGGACACACAACTGTGATGTAGTGTAGCATTGTGATCTTGAGCGTGGAATTGGCACAAATAACTTTGAGGAGCAACTCTCTGGACTTTGCATCTCTTCTCATTCATCCAGCCTTCCTTCCTTCCATGCTTCACTGCCAGTGTGAACTGTTAGTATAGTGACATTCCACAGGCATCCACTGCAGAGTCTACAAAGTCACTAATACTGCTTTAAATGACAGAAATTTTAAAAGAAGGTGAAAGTTTGAGGCATTGATCCAAACCTTTTTTTTTCAACCTTCTGCCATTTCTTATCCATAGTCATAGGTGGTTAGAAGCAGGAGGGGGGAGCATAAACAAGTCTATGGTCAACTTGAATAAAAAAGAAACATTTGGGGGACCACCTGCCAAATGCAAACCAGCCCTCCATAGTACATCTAATATTAGAACATCCTCTGTCCTCATTATTAAATGGGTATGTGGGATATCCTAGGGTTGCACAGAAATCATCAGCCCTCTGTCACCATTGCTAAGAGAAGGTTAGTCCTCAACAAATCTATGCCAAAGTGAGAGGCAGTAGAGAGAATGGCAGTATTTCATGGGAAGTCCCAGGATGGGAGCTGATTAAAAACATGAGTCATCGTAAAACCCCAAGTTTCACGTACATGTGTGAAGTAAGGCCACTCTGAGAAACACCCCATCATGTTCTTAACTTGCAAAAATCAAACCCATTAAGTAAAATATTTACCGGGCATGGTGGTGCACGCTTGAAAATCCCAGTACTTGGGAGGCTGAGACAAGAGGATCACAGGTTCGTGGCCAGCCTCAAGCTACTTAGTGAGGCCCTCTGCAACTTAGTGAGACCCTGTTTCAAAATAAAGAATAAAAAATAGGGCTTGGGGTGCAGCTCAGAGGTAGAATGCCCCTGGATTCAATCTCTAGTACTTCAAATAAATAAATAGATAAATAGATAGATAAATAAATAAATAAATAAATAAATAAATAAATAAATAAAATATTTGCCTTGAAAACCCCCACACACACACACCACCACCACCAAATAATAAACTGGTTGATTCTGAAAGCTAAAGGAGAATGAAACTGGGAGGTCCCCTTAGCATAAGACCAACCGCTGGTACCCCAGATCATTTTTATACAGGAGGAAAAAAAATGGTTGGTGGGAGAAGGCCCAAGTAGGTGGGAACTTGATCATTAGGAAGTTGGCTGTCCACCCAGATCCTCTGACCACAGAACCACGGGAACCTGCAGATGCAAGCCTGTGACGTTTCCCCGCAGTGTGTATCATGTGGAACATAAACAATGTGGGAAGCATGCAATAATGCCAAGAAGCTTGAGGGTTTGGGTTTCCGGGGAGCAGTCACTCAAGCGCAAGCTTCAGCTCTGTCAAGCAGATGGGCTGTGTTTGTCGTTCCTCTCCCATGGGAATTCTAAATTCATGTAGCGGCATGAGGAAGAAACAATCAATAAGTAAAAAATAAACTGCTCAAAACTTGTTGAGTGATAGGTATATCCCACCTTTACAAAAGCAGAATATATATATTTTTTCCTACAAGAGTTCTATACCTCAACACAGTCTGGAAGTACAGCCACTATGAGAAGTTATGGATGTGCAGAGAGGCAGAAGGGCAGCTGGCATAGGCTGGAGCTGTTACAGCCTGCACAGCAGCCCGGTACATAGGAGCCTGGGCTGTGCCTGGCATCTGGGAGGTTCTTAATGTTGCTCATCCACGTTGCACGATCGTCTGCTTCATAGTTTTTACACCAATCCTATGGTCATGGATTATTAGGTGTTTTCCTGGCCTTTACTTATTCATTCAAATGTACTAAGATCCTAACATATAAATGGAAAATCCATTACAAGATACAGTAAGTTAAAAAATTGTAAAATGTCAAGTATCAGAAATTAAAATTAAAACCACAGCGAGATAATCATTTTTTCTACTTCCAAAATTAGCAGCTTTATAATATAATACTCACTTCTGGCAAGGATGTATTAAAAGGAATCCTTTTGGGATGATGATGATGATGGTGATGGTAGTTGTCAGAGCCGTGGGATGAAATTAATGCTCAATAAAAAGTTGAGTGAATGGGAAGTCCAAGAAATTCTTCCAGTTCACCTTGGACTTAGTCTGGCCCACCCAAGCTTGTGATAGGTTTCCCTCCAGGATGGCAGCGACATGGCAAAACCTCCACTATATGGCTATTGTATAGGGTCCTATCTTCTGTGTAGCAATCTCTATCATTCTGACAAATCACCCCAGGGCAGATGACTGTGTCTTCTTCCACACTGAAAATTTTCCTGGCCGTAATAGAAAATGTGATGAGTTTTGCAATGGATATGAAGTTCAAGCTGTGATTCGTGTTTTTTGAGAGTAACCTGTCAAGAGAACATTCAACAGTAAAAAAAAAAAAAAAGACGACTCTTTTTATGAAGTTTTAGCTAGTAGTGTGATGGTTAAATACAAAACTGCTTGGTTCCATCAATACTTAAGTGAGTAACAGGAAGAGTTCATCTTAGGTGAATCATTAGGTTGACTCCCTAAAAAGAGTTCTCAAAATACATTTTGGGGCAAAGAGATGAACATGAGAAAATGCTTATGAAGGAAGCACAAGATTCTAGAACCTTTAGTACCAACTTGATCTTACTTCAAATGAGAAAACTGAGGCCCAGAGAGGTTTTAAAAAATGTCCAAAATTAAACAATCGGAACTGGAATTCTGAGAAACTATTACTCAATTTTGTTTTTTTCTCCCACTTTATCAATGTGGGCCACAGACTATTTCATGAAACATGATATCTAAAAGATTTTCCAGGAAAGGAAGTCAGAAGGAAGTTTTATGGTGAGACAGATTTTGGAACAATATATGCACTGTACTCTACCCATGCAAGCTCCTCCCTCCCCTCCCCATGACCTCCTGGGGATTCACAGTGTACTGCATTTAATGCCATTTTGTAGAACCTGGGGTCCTCGAAACACACTTTCTGAAGTGTTGCACTATCACTTGCACGAATCTTTCCTTACTTGAAACCAAACAGGTGGTGTAAATCACTGCAGGATCAAAGATGGGTCCTCAGACATCAATATCTATTGTCCCCCAGGACATCTCTTCTGGATCACCAGGAAGGACCATGAGACTTTCCCCTCTATTTATTCCGAAACCCTTAACCCTTCAGAGATACTTTCAAACCTGCCCATTTCTTGTCCCTCTGAAATGTCCATTTCGCCAGCATTTTACTTAAGCCATCTCCAATAATACCTGCTGTGCTTCACTCCGCTATCCAGGTGGTGTGTCTACTCCACAAACCCTGCCCAGAAAGGTGGCCCTTGTTAGTAAATCACTATTGTGTGTGTGTGTGTGTGTGTGTGTGTGTGTGTGTGTGTGTGTGTGTTACTGAGGATTGAACCCAGGGGTATTCTACCTTTGAGGTATACCCCCAGCCCTATTTTATTTTTTATTTTGAAACAGAGTCTCACTAAGTTGGAGGGACTCACTAAGTTGCTGAAACTGACCCTGAACCTGTGATCCTCTTGTCTCAGCCTTCCAAGTACCAGGATTTCAAGTGTGTGCCACCATGCCCAGCTTTAATTGGTTGTTTTTTTACATGCTTCCTCTCCAAATAACTAGAACAAGAATTTAAATTTTCCCTATTATGGAACTTTCCCTTAGCTTTAACTAGAATATGAATAATTAAATAACTTTTCAGGTAAGTTTACTGGCATCAGCTATCAAGGGAAAGTTGAAACCTCCCCACAAGGATGCCCTCCAGTAGCACAGAACTCAAAGGTCTTCCTCTAGGTTATCCATTCCAGAATTCAAAATGTGCTTGCTACAGTACTGGTCTCTCCTAGGTTTTATCCCTCAATTCTTTTTTAAGAACCCAGAAAGCATTTTCCCTCCTTTTGCTTTATTAAGAAGTATTGGATCGGCTAAGATCCATTATTGTAAACATAATTCTTTCTCACTTTGGAAAGGTCCCAATGGCTCATTATCAAATTGCCTATATGGTTGTTATGGCCACCCCTGCCTCCTGCTCTGTGTAACCAACCCTAACAGCTTCACAAGGGATACTTACTCAGAACTGAGCATGATCACAGATGGAGCCCATGAGCTTGAGCACCTAGCCCTTGCCTCAGAGAAACACAGCAGGGCATGGCTCATTCGCCCGCAGAGGAGGAAGGGGCCATTGGGACTGACATAGCTTGCACAGCTAAAAGGAACTGAATTCCAGTTTTTGAACCAGAGCTTAGTTGATGGCAAGTAGAAAAGAAGTAGAGGTAGACAGAGGGGTGATTTCTGTCCCAAGCACATTCTTCAAGAATGGTAGCCTCACACACATATTTTATGCACACATAGATACGGAGTTAATAAGATGTGAAGCTGCATATAAGTACATGCTTACATCACAAGTGGACAGACAATAGGACAGAGCCACTGAAAATGTGGTACCTTCATCACATGCTCTTTCCCCACAGGTTCAAAGCCACTCACATCCAAGCCCATGTCAGAAACCTGAAGGAAATTTTCTTTGTTATCTGGTCACTCTGAATGGAAAGGTCTATTTGGAGTTAAATGGACACTCAAACATCTAAAGTAGTAAGAGGAAATTCTTTGCCTGTACAGCTTTTAGATCCATCTCTTACTTTAGACTAAACTATGTAAGAACCCGGCAGAATCTGGGGGTGGATCTAGACAATTCTGACCTCCACTTTGGGCATCTGAGAAACAAGAAAGAGGTTGATAGATTAGAGTAAGAAACGAAGAAGCATGGAGTGATTTATGAAGAAAGACTAAAGCAATTAAAAGATCGTTTGGCCAAAGCATGACTAAGATTAAGGGGAAGGTTAAAAAGTCCATAAATATTTACATCATAAAATTTTTCTTGCACACACACACACACCCCAACACCCCACAGAGAGAATTAAATGTCTTTCCTGTAAGAGCCTTAAAATAGACTGGTGGGAGATTTACTGCATACCTGGAAAGGTCCATTGGCTTCTCTCAGGAAAACAAAATCAGTATTGAGCCAGAGGTTTAGCTTGGCAGGGAGGGTGGTGGGCAGTACAGAGGACAGTTAGGATAAAAAAGGGAGTGATTTCTGTCCCAAACACATTTTTCAAAAGTGGCATCCAATTTTGTGAGCAAGGTGCACAGTAATAGCAAGGTGGACTGCATTAAAATCATCTCTCGCTACTGTGATTTGGTGCTTTTCACTCAATAAGACATGGAAAAAGCCAGGAGAACCTGGAATAATGAATCATGCCATTGCTGTGTACCTGGAGAGGATGATGTATTAGTTGCCACTGTTGCAGCCCAAAGAAGTCTTGATGTGCACTTTATCATTCCACTGAAGAACTGTGAAACAGTATAAAACGGACTTCTGGTGATTTTTGTGTGTACCCACCTGAGAACACATTGACTGACTGCCATTCTCACTCATAGTTTTATATTCCTCAGAAAATCATGTAGCATTCCAAGTCATTCTCCCAGGGTGTATAAATTTTCCAAGATGATACCATTTATGAGGAACCACCCTCACCAGACATCAAATCTAGATCTTGCCTTGATCTTGGCCGTACCAGTCTCCAGAATGGTAAGCAATACAATTCTGTTGTTCCTAAGCCACCCAGTATATGGGATTTTGTTATAGTAGCCCAAATAGATCAAAACAATGAGACTGGCCATTCTGCCTTTCCGTGCATCCTCCTTCCAGCATGACATGATGCCCTACATGTGGCAGATACTCAATGACTGTGTTCAGTGGTTGAGTCTCTTCATTTCCAGGCCCACAGTCTAGGTATAAATAATCAATCTTTCCTTCATGTCATATCATCATCTAAGTGATAAGGCGAGAGCTAAGATTTTGTTGAATAAACACTATGTAATCCCATCCCCAACACATACACCACCCTTTTGTAAGAGCTATTTGGGCAAAACAAGAAATAGATTACATAGCTCCTTGACTTAAGGAACTTCCCATTCCATATTTGAAGGGTAATGCACACACAAGTAGAACAAATCAAAATGCCACAAAACACCTACCTAGAAAACACACACCTGAATCAAATCAAGAGTTATATGGTATGCCACGACTGGCTGAGAAGAGACAAATCTCTATATAGTTGAGGCCCCATGAAGTGGACTTTGAAGAATGGGTGAAAGTGGGCGGGGTGAGAGAGGCATTTCCGAGGTAAGGAACAGCCTGAAAGAGGGCATGGGTCACATTCCCAACTCCTGCTTCTTTCCCATGCTCAGGGCTTCCCTGGATTTCTCTCTATAAAGTGGGGATGATAATAATATAGCACATCACTCAGACTTTACAAAATAATAAAAATGCTCTAATTAGGCTATGCCCAGAAAGCACTTTGAACTCCATTACAGAAGGGAAGTGGCTATATAGAGCAAAGTTGTTATTAGTGGGAATGTGGGATAGCTCTTTTCCAAAAACCGGAAGAAATCTCCCCTCATAACTCATTTCAGCCCTATGAAATGGTGGCCTTGCGAAGTCCTGCATAGAGAATTGTCTCCATTTCTAGGTTATTGACAAAGAGATTGGACTAGAAATTAAAATTCTATACTGAAAACAGGAATCGTCAAAGAAGATCAGGCCCATCTGGCATCGGAATAGGTAAAAGATTCCATATATAGAAAACAAAATAAGCCAGGTGATAAAGGTGATTACAAACTAGTGATTCGATTGCAGGCCTGAAATGTGGCCAGTCTGGCCTTGGGCTGAAATGACCAAATCTCATACTTAAGCCCATGAGAACAGGTTTGCACAAAACTGTTAAGCAATGCTGGTTGTTTGTATCCAAGACCAATCCACACAATAAGCACATTGTTCCCAGCATAATACTGAGACTTGTCTTCCAGGATTGGAGCATTTCCCTCCAGAAAACAAATTCTGAAAAGGAATAAGTTGCCAGCTACCTCAATGATGGGGTTAGGTGCTATCGCCCTCTTTGGGAGAGGGCAGGGTAGTGCTTCCTGTTGCCAAGACGGCAGGACTGGGGTCAATTTGTAGATGTTGTTAGAAGAAGGCAGATTGTGCATTAACCCAGAAAAGGAATTTGTACCACTTGTAGCTGGTGAAAAGTGACATAGACTTCATCTAGAGGTAATGAGTGCCCCAGTTCTAGAAGTATTCAAATGCCAGAAGGGAGACTAGGAAGGGATTACTGAAACAGAGACAGTGGAACCAGATGGCATAGGGTTGGCTATGTAAGTCTCTGATCAGCGTGGATCTTCATAAGCATTCACAGCTGAATATAAAATAAACCTGGACCCCGGAATGGGGTGGGACCAATTAAAGCCCCCAGTGCAAAATGTTCTCCAGTTACAAATTATTCAAAAACAGCCCCAGCTTGTTTTTGAATGAGGATTAGCAAAGTTTGGGGTTTGGGATATTTTTTACCTTTTAAAAAATATCTTTAAGAAAACAAGGAGGCCATGATTTGACAGAAAATACAGCATGACCTACTCTGGATCCCCCCTATGCTGTTAATCTTGGTATTATGATTGCCCAAGAAGCTCAAGGTATGTCCCCAACAGACACACACACACACACACACACACACACACACACACACCACAATAATAATGAAGACCAAAATAATAAGTGCAACACAACTACCACTAAGAGTATGCTTCCTGTTCTGTTCTAACTAGATTAACTCATTTGAACCCACTTTATAGATAAGTGGAACCAAGACTTAGAAGTAGGCAATGGGGTTTCAAGCCCAGGCATCTAATCATCATGAAATATTCTCGACATTTTACCTTTATTCTATCTATCTAAATTTTTTTTATCTTTTCCTACCTAAATGTCGTATGTTTCCAGCATCTTCCCCCTCCCATTTTTGTGATGTGCTCATGGCATCCACAGCAGTAACCTGGTGTCTGGCAGATCAGACGCTGTCCTCCCTCATCTCTGGCACCATCTGTGTAACCCACATGTTCTCATCAAACTTGCTTCCTCATCTAAAAAGCAGGAGTAATACTATCTGCCTGTAATGTTTATTGTGAGGGTGAAGAATGGTCATGTCTGTGCTGGCCCTGGTGTATTTCCAGCCTTCAGTGCATGGATGTCTCACCAGCGAGCACCTTGGAGTCCCACCTCATGGTCATGTGTTTCCAAATATGGAATTTTTCATAGGGTATCACGTTGATGACCAGGGTGTTCATTCTGGTCCAAAACTATAGGTCACTTGCCAATATGTGGGCCTTCATGACACCAGCTCTGGGCTGGGCAGGCAGGGCCCACCAGAAACCTGCAATTGGATTGATTCAATACCTGAGACATGTCAGAGCAGAGGCCAGTCTCTCTAGTGTTTGCTGCAAAAGCTGCCAAACATGCTCTGTGAGCAGGAATGACTGCCTCTTTCCATGGCTGGATTCCGGAGTCCGTGGGAAGGCAGCATCAAATAAGATTCCATGAAATCCAGTTGCTCGTGGGGGGTGGGGTGCTTCTACAAGGTACACATTAATTTGGGTAAATTCAGAGTTATCTCACATCTCGTGTAAATTGATTGGAATCAGAATCACAGGGCACTTCAAAGAGCCCTGGTTATCTTCGAGTGTTGGGAATTGTTTAGCCAACAGGAAAAAAACAGTGCTATTAGCTAAGTCTTTTCTTAAACGATAGGACCATGGGATAAATTGGCAGAGCCAGATTGATGCTTGCATCTTTGTGGATGATAGCCACACCCTGGACCAAAGTGCATAGCGCAGGGAACGCATGTTATGAGAGCAGAGATGTGTGTTTGTTTTGATAGAATTCAAGTGAAATGGGATTGTTTATTTCCATATAAGAATCACACGGTTTTAATGTGTTACCTAAAGAGACGTTTTGCAAATGAATCTATTTCCTGTGGACAAAGATTGTCATTTGAGAGTCTTTGTCATTAACTACCATCTGACTGTGTATTAGGATGAGCAACCATTCCAGTTTGCATAGGACTGAGGGGGTCCCCAAACACAGGACTTTCAGTTTTAAAACCAGAACAACCCCCGGCAAGCAGAAGAATTTGCTTGTCCAGCGCTTCCTCAGGCTTTACTCTATGGCCATCTCTTCCCCTACTCGGCTCCTTTCCCTGCCAATCTACACCAGTAGTTCTCAAGATCAGCTGCACATTAGAACCATACAGGAATTTTGAAGTTGCCAATTGTTATTATTTGGGTTTGGAATATTCCCCTAAAGTTTATGTGTTTGAAAGCACAATCCCCAATACAGGAGGTTCAGAGGTGGGGCATGGCTGGAGGAGTTGGGTCTCTGGGGGCGAGGTTTTGGGGGACATCTATGTCCCTAGTCCCCTTCCCCATCCCCCATTCTCTCTGCTTTGGACTGCCATGATGTGACAGTGGTGTCCTTCCATCCTGCTTTGCCACCGTGGTTTCTGCTTTGGAGTTCGCCGATTAATGGACTAAATCCCCAAAACTGTGTGTCTAAATAAGCATTTCCTCCTCTAAGTTGTGCTTGTCAGGTATTTCGGTCATGGCAATGGAGAAGCTGACTAAAACATCAGTTTCCAGGCCCCTCTCCATCACAATCTATAGAGGAAACCCAGGCATCAGGCTCAGGTCTTGGGGTATAAAAATCACAGCTCTTAGTAGGCAACTAAGTAGTAGCTCTTAGTTAACAATTAGTGGGAATAGGATGGGCCGCTAATACCAGTCCTATTTCAAGAAAATCCTTCTGTAAACCAAAACCTTCATGATAAGAGCAGTCTTGTGCTAATTGGCTCGATGTATTTTTCTCTCAATGTCTTCTCAAAACAAAGCCCAATAGTGGGTACTCATCATCTGTAGCACTAGTTCAGAAAATTGACATCTATAGTTTTACAATCTAATGAGGTGTAACTACAACATGAATTGGTCTCATATATGACCACAAAGCTCTTGCCAATGATCTTCATAGCTCTTAAAATGTTTCTTAACCTGATCCATGATTGTGTTTTAAGGTTTGCTGGACAGAGAAAGTGAATACTGAAAGCAGACAGAACAAGGTTCGCATCTTTCCTCTGCCATCTACTCCCTAGGGGAAGTTCAAGTCCTTTCACTGTCCTGAACCTCAATGTGCTGATCTACAAAATGGGAATGATAGTGATGCTTTCTTTAGCGAGGCACTGAAGGGTTAAGTAAGAGAATGAATGTATCAGGTTTTTCTCAATTCCTCCCTGGTGAGCAATCAACAAGTGGTAATGTTCTCACCCAGCTAGAGGGAAAATGCAACCAGTGTATACCTACCTGGTAAATGATTGCTCATTATGTGGGAAAATCAATATTGGTGGGGAAAATGGCTTTGGAACTGGGGTTCCCTTTCTGAGCCAACAGAATTCTTCACCCAGAACAACAAATGGGCCAATAAATTGGGTTCCTACTGGCTGGTGCCATTCTATCAAAACATAATGGCTGTTCCTCCAGGCTCCAGGTATTGTCACTCTATAGATCAGTGTGTGCACACCACTGGCTCAGTTCATTTTTGTCTCCTTCATTGCTTGGGGGAATCAAGGGCATCCGATGCTTGAGAAGATGGTAATGTTCAGCTCTTCACTCTGTCTATAGAATTAACCCTCATTTAGTTTCCACTAAATCTAAATATATTCTATTCAGACAAGTGTCTCTCTAATCTGAGTGACTATCAGAATCCAACAAGGAGCTTTATAAAAATCTAGATTTCTGATCTGCACACAGACCTGCTAACTGTGCATCTTAGGCATAAATGGCTAGAGGATCTCTCCTTTTAAATCAAATTCTAGTTTGCCTTTTGTGATAAACATTATTAGCTGATTGGATCCAATATCCATTCTCTTCTCCCTTGTCACTTCTGCTGCAGAAGCTAAGAAGCCAAACACTCATTTACCCAGCCTCCTTTACAGCGAGGGAACAACCATGGGTTTATTGCTGGGCTGTGAGACATGAGCAGAAGTCTTATGGTTCGTGGAAATTTGCTATGTTGACGATAGGGACTGGGACCTCCCTATCCCCTTCACATTTCTGTGTGTCTTGATGGTAGACTTTGAATCTAGAACTACAGCAGTCACCTTGTGACCATGAGGTATCATGCGTGTTGGAAAAGCCAAGAGAATTACAAAGACTTCAGCCATGACCAAGCCATTGACCAAACTCAGGCGATATCTCTTTCCAAACTTGTGCTGTGAGAAAAACAAACCCCTATTTACTTCAGCCACAGAGGGTGAGCTTTCAGTTACTCACAGCTGAACACACTTCTGATACACTGGTTCTTTTCCCTTTTCTATTTTTAATTTTTCTCTTCATCTTTCTGACAGGTGGAACAGGATGGATGTCATGGGGACTCAGGAAGACTTTGTAGCTAGTGGCGGAGGTGAGGACAACCAGGGTTGGTCTGCTTGGGGCCTTGCTGGATGCTGCTCTCTGCCCTGGGCAGGGTGTCTTTTGCAGACCTGGTGGGGCCCTCCCAGGTATGGGGTGCTGCTTCATATGGGGCCTTCCTAGGCCCTCCTCTGGGTCCTTGGTGTTCTGTCTTCTCTCCACCCTTTTTTCTAAATGGAAAGTTTCTTAGGGAGTATTATTGCTTTAAATTTCAACAAAAAAGAAAGAGAGTAATTGAGTAGCAGTAGAAGAGACATTAATAATACAACACCACCACCCCTGGGTGACTTTTTCTTCTTGAACTGTTTTTGGAGCCAGGTTGTCCTGCCCTAGCCTCTGGGAGAGCCACCTGCCAAAATATACATCCTTTGGCCAGTTTTTCACGATAAGAAAACTGTTTGATGAGTGTGGAGTGTAGGCAAGCCCCAAATGAACTACTGGGAATTCGGATAGCCTGTAGCAGAGGGGCACATCATGTCCTGGAGATTTTAACCAGAGGTGGGAAACTCAGGGTCCCTGGTGAGTTTTTGCTGCTCGGGTGGCACATTTCATGACTGCTCAAAAGGGGAAAGGTGCAGGGGCAATGCTCTTCACTCTCATGTGAGGAGACAGAAAGCAACTGATTGACTTTGATCGTGCACTCAGTTGAAAACCAGTGATAATCATTTCCATTTTTTTCTCTAGCTGATAAGCTCCTGGGGTGAGGTGCAAGGCTCCAGGCTCAGGCTGCTGTACATGGCTCTCTCAGTCTTATCTCAGGCCATCAGCAGACCCGCCGATCTGCTTTTCTTTTTGACCCCTACAAAATCCAACTTGTTGCAAAAAGCCAGCCATTCCGCTTTAGGCCCCTTTATGCTGAAATGCTTTTCCCAAGCAGATGAAATCAACTGTTTTCTTTCAGGATATGCTTAATGGTTCTTCGGCATCAGCTTTTGAGCTGCGTTTTCAGCTATGTATCATATTTAGAACATGTGGGGGTCTGCAGGGATCAGAAACTAATACTTTTCAGCTCTGGGCAATGTGATTTCTGGTTGCTCAGTTTTGGCCTTTTCCCAATGATTATGATCTTGAGGGAACTGAGCTCTCCAACACTACTTCTACTATCCGCCTTAAAGTCCTTCATATCCCTCCCACTGCCAGAAGACAGGAAATGAGGGTACCTTAAAAATGCCCTTTCTGGACGACACTCTTATCATGATATGTGCTTCAATGACAGTATGAACAGGCACAGGGAGGGGGCACCCTGCACACTGAGGACAGGAGGGCAGGGACACCCACAAGGTGGATGTAGATTTCTTTTTTTTTTTTTTTTTTGCGGTACCGGGGATTGAACGCAGGGGTGTTCTAGCTCCTCGCTACGCCCCCGGCCCTATTTTTTATACTTTATTTTGAAACCAGGTCTCATGAAGTTGCGGAGGGCCTCACTAAGGAGAGAGAGAGAGAGAGAGAGAGCTGAGGCTGGCCGCGAACCCAGATCCTCCGGTCTCCGCCTCCCAAAGTACTGGGATTACAAGCGTGCGCCACCACGCCCGGCTGGATGTAGATTTCTTACCACCTTCTAGGTTCGTATGTTGATTGGGTTTTGCTGAATCTCAGTTTCCTCTGAGTAACAGGGGTAGTAATGTTAAGAGCTGATGTGTTTTGAGGACTTGCTGTGCGTTGGCACTGCAAAGGCCCTCACATATACCAGCTCACTGCATCGTTATGAGAGTCTGTGTGGTCATAACCCTCCCCTCCCCATTTTATGAATGAGAAAGTTGAGGCAAAAAGAGGCTGAATGGAGGTAGAATGCCCCTGGGTGCAATCCCCAGTACCACCAAAAATTTAAAAAAAAGACTGAATGAATTATCTAAGGCTATAGGTGCCACACCTATCCCCAGAATCTGTGACCTCAAGACCAGGACACACTGTGAAGCCCTCTCTAGGTCTGCTGACCTATGTACTTATATACCCCAGGTCTCTGTCTCCACTCCACTGCCATGCCTGGTGTCATACTCATCCTCCATGGCACCTGAGAAGTGGCACATAGCTTCTCCTCTAAGGTCGTCACCAAATTAGTCACCAAGTTCTGAAATTCAGAACTGCCTTTTCACACCACAGTTTCCCACGTCAGAGTGTCTGGGCATGACATCTGGGACAGGCCCTTTCTTCCTGGTCTCCCCACACCTTACTCTCTTGTATGTTAGAATCCAAGGGTCAGACTCAAGTCAGGAAAACTGCTCTCAACAGTAATTACCCTGACCGTGCTTTTTCAGGTTCCATTCTTATTTTAATAGCAAGGACATAGAGGAAGTAGTCGTAGTAGTAGCAGCAGCAGCAGGTACCACTAATGAGCAACAGTGAAGAGTGAGAGTGACTGAGCAGTGGTAGGAGAAGGATTGATACTCCAATACCATACCACTCCCAGCTGCTCTGATTATCAGAATATCTTCTATTTATTCATTTATCTTCTAAGTTCTAGAGCAAACTGCAAAGTATTGAGGGGCTGGGGCATAGCTCATTTGTAAAGTGCTTGACTAGCATATGTAAAGCTCTGAATTTGATCCCCAGTATCCAAAAAAAAAAAAAAAGAAAAAGAAAAAGAAAAAGAAAAGAAATTCTGGAGTGATACCTGAGGCTCCAGGATTGGGTTGTTCTGTTATTTATAAGATCATAAAAAATACCTCCTGCATAGTGCCTGCTACTCATCCACAGTGTCTCTCCCTCTCCACCTCCTCTGCCTACAGTTCATCTCCTCTTTTTCCTCTCTTTCCTCCCCACCTCCATATTTAGAGGATCTTTTTAAATGAAAAGTGCAAGCTCAGTACTTGGGAGGCTGAGATAGGATCACAGGTTTGAGGCCAGTCTTAGCAACTTAGCAAGACCCTCAGCAACTTAGTGAGAGCCTATTTGTTTCAAAATAAAAAGGGCTATGGGCATAGCTTGGAGGTAGAATGCCCCGTGTTCAATCCCCTATACAAAAAAAAAAGTTTAGTGTTATAGCATCTGTCCAGAGCTGTCAAAAATCACCCCACTTTGTTCTTCAAACAAGGCAAGTTTTCTTTGAGAAAATGGAGACATTGGTGTGGCAGATGTTTGAGTGACCATGTTACTGCAGCATTACCAGGCAGAATTGGGCCACAGCAAAGCCTTTTGCTATCAAATCCTTCAAAAATGCAAGCTAGCTAGCCAGGGGTGGACTGTGGGGGTCTTCTGCCTACCCTGCCCTTCCCAGGACATTCCGCTTCCTGCAGGACGCTGTCTCCCCCCATTCTGAGATCATTTGTGCCACCTGGTCCCTTTGCTCCCTTCTGTTGCTCACCATTCAGACAGCACAGTGCAGTGGAAACAGTGCGGGCTTTGGTACCTCAAAGACCTCCCATTTGACTCCCACAGTTTCTCCTTAGCAAGTTTTGAGCCTCAATGCCTTCATCTTTCAAAAAGAAGGTACTGATTGCCCTCCACGGTCATTTAGGATTAAATGAGACAAGGGAGAGTAAGGAACATTGCATGGTACCTGAAATAACAGGAGCTCACCCAGAATGTATAACTTCTGAGTTGTTTCTCTCCTTCTGCCTTTCAGCAAACAAATCAGAACCCACAGTTTCTTGCTCCTTGTATGCCATTTATGTTAGTGTGTCTTGACTGTGATGTCACAGCATGTAAGTTAAGAAGTGAGCTGTCAGTAATACAATGGTGAAGTGGTACAGTTGTGGAGTCCAGCTGCTTCCGCTCCTTTCCATTCTGGGTTTCACCACTAACCAGCTGAGTTAAGCAAGTGACTAAGCCTCAGGCTTCTTTCAATCAAAAGGGGAGAATAGTACCTACATGTGGGGGTATTGTGAGGACCAAATAAGATGGTGATGTCACAGCACTTGGTAGACTTCCTGGCATACAGTAAATGCTCAATAAATTTCATCTATCATTGTTATTATTACTAGTTTTGAGAACTGAAAGTTATAATTTTATTCTTAAAAAATCAGTCCACATTTGAACTTTGTAAGAATGTCACTTTTCTTTGCATTCTGAAGTGCTTCCCTGAGTGGAAGACAGAGGAGCAGAGCCATAGCTACAAGCCAAGAAATGCTAAGAATACCCATGGGAGTGTCACGCTGGTGAGCAACATGTGATGTCTAACTCTAACCTAGATACTGTAGGAGCTAGCACATATATGGTGTTCATGATGTTCCAGGCATGTCATTCTAAGTATGTACACATATTAACTCATTTCGTCCTCACCACCACCTGATGAGGTCCATGCCAGTATTTCCACCATTTATAAATGAGGAAAACTGGACCCAAAAAGGCAAAATGACTTGCCCAAGACTATTCAGTATCAGAGTCAAGATCTGAACCCAGGCAGCCTGGCTCCAAGGTTTACCTTCTATGCTATACTGCCTGGGGCGGGGGGGGGGGGATAAAAATCACCAATTTTAATATTATATCCTTCATTAAAGGACTTATATTCTAACAGTTTAGCTTTAGCATACAGCTGGTGTATAAAACCAGGATTATTCACAATTTCTGCATTCCATTTGGAACTCCATTTCTATATATATGATCAGATAAGTCTCCAATAGAGTATTAGCCTTTAGGTTCCAACCCCACCTTCCTCTGGGCTTTGGGGAAGAACAAGGGCAGATCAGCACCTTCCCAACCACCGCATGGTGGGCCCAATCCTGACATGGCCCCAGGAGTCACACCCAAATATAATCCTCTCCTCTTCCGTGCAGGTGGAACCTGTGCCTGGCTTCTCGCCAGTACAGAGTGTGGTGAAGGTGATGGATAGTGACAGATCCTCTTGCTGACCTTGAAGAAGTGGCTGCCATGTTGTGAGAGTGCCTGAGAACTGTGGGGCAGGGGCTCTGGATGCTCAGAGCAGCCCCCAGCAGACAGCCAGCAATGGAGACCTGGGCCCTAAGGCTAAAAGGAACTGAAGTCTGCTGTCTCATGTGGGCTTGGAAGAGGATCCCAAACTCCAGAAAGGGACACAGTCCACCAACACCCTGATGGCAGCCATGTGAGACCCTGGGGCAGGATCCAGTCAAGTCATGCCAAGGCTCCTGACCCATGCAGACTACGAGATAATAGATATGGATTGTTTGAGGCTGCTAAGTTTGTGATGACTTGTCATGTAGCAATAGAAAACAAATATACACTGCTTTTGTCATCCTGTGGGTAGATAGATTGGATGTGACAAGACTAGATAATACCAGAGAGATTAAAAAACAACCTTCTAACCAATCTAACTCCTTAACATAAAAGAGCATCTTCCAGGCATTCAGTTAAAAATATGAAAGAAGAAATGCAGACAGATTACAGGCAGATTCCCTGTCTAGGATCACAACTCTATCAACAGAGAGATGCTTCTTCCCTTTGAGTTAATTTTTTCCCAAGTGGCCATTTTTTCTTTTTTTGCAAGTCTGCAGACTCAAAAGAGCAGAGGGCACCTCAAAAAATGATCTTATGTATTCGCCTAGCTCCAGGAAAAGCTCCATCTAAATCAAACTTAATGAAGAGGTGTCTACTCTTACTTAAACTTCTCCCTTGACATTTCAGTGACTTAAAACCTTCCACCTCAGAAAATTCTTTTTGTCTACTCAAAGTTCTCCTTCCTAAGCCTGCCTTCCTTGGGCCCACTCTCAGAGGAGATGGGAAGCAGGCTGTCTGCTTCGTGTGCACAGTAACACTTCATATATTTGAAGGCAGATAAATCCCTCGTAATGCTTGTCTTCCTGAAGCCCAAATCCCCTCGCTCCCGCCCCCTCTCTCCAGTTCCCTGATGGCTTTGCAATGGCTTCCTGCTACCTGCATCTTTAGCCCTTGCTAAAGGGCATGAAAACCCAACCACATGAAGTAACAATTCTCTATCAGGATGGAGAGATTAGAGATCCCTTTTACCACAATATAGCAGAATCGAGTCGCAGGGATTATATGGGGGTAAAAGATCAGGAACATGAAACACGGACATATCAAGGCACCGGGAGCTGGTGAAAATTTTTCTTAGGGAATTAAGCAGGTGCTGGCAGATGCAAGTAGGAATTATTCCAGAAAAGAAATTTATCATGGACAGTATAAGGAGAAATAGGAGTTGAAAAGAGAGATGTGCTAATTAGTTTTGATTAGTGGTTCTCAAAGGGTGGTCCCAGAGCGTCGATATTAGCATCTCCAATGTGTCAGTTTCCTAGGGCTACCATAGTCAGCTACTACAACTGGTGGCTTAAGACAGAAGAAATCTATTCTCTCTCGGTGCTAGAAGCTCGAAGTCCAGCATCAAGGTGTCAGCGGGGCCATGTTTTCTCCGAAGGCACCAGGAAAGGATCTGTTTCATGACTTTCTCTTAGTTTGTGCTGTTGCCAGAAATCATTGTCATTCCTTGGTTTGTAAACATATCACTCAAATCACCGCCTCTGTTGTCACGTGGCCTCCTCTATGTCTCTGTTTTTGGGTCTCTTCTGTTTTTATAAAGATGCCATCAAACTAGACAAAGGGCCTACTCTACCCCAGTGTGCTTTCATCATAACTAATTCCATCTGTAATAATTCTATTTCCAAATTAATTCCCATTTTGAGATTCCAGGAAGGACATGAATTTTGGGTGTGCTATGGTCCAAATGTTTATGTTCCCCTCAAATTCATATATTGAATCCTAACCCCCAAGGTTACGGCCCTAGGAAGAAAGGCCTTTGGGAGTTAATTAGGTCATGAGAGCTCCTCGCTCATGCCCCTTTTTCCATGTGAGGTTATATGAAAAGCTAGCTGTCTAGGAGGAAGTCCGCCCTCACAAGATACTGAATCTGCCAGAACCTTGATCTTGGACTCCCCAGTTTCCAGAACTGTGAGAGATAAATTTCTATTGTTTATAAAGCGCTCAATCTATGGGTGCTATACAAAATTGTTATAGCAGCCTGAACAGACTAAAGCAGAGGGGATATTATCCAACCCAGTATACCTAGGAACCAGTTATAGCTGCAAATTCTTGGGACTTACCTAAGAACTGTTCAATCAGAAGTTCTGAGAGAGGCACCCAGAAAGCCATTTTTTTCCTTTTTTTATTTTTAAAAAATTTATTACATTTATTGGTGCATTGTAGTTATACATTTTGATAAGTGTCAGGGTATCAGAAGCATGCATGCATGCACACATTGCTCATTTAGCCCTCCCTCAAATCCCACCCTATTCTCTCCCCCTTCCCTCCTTTCCATGCTCAGCATAGTGATTGACTCTGCTACGTTTGTGTATATACATCGTGTGCATTAGTGTATTTCCCTCTTCCCCCCTCCCATATCTCTCAGTTAGGTCGCCTTCTTTGCTCAGCTAAAGTTTTCTCCTTTTTTGTCTGGAGTCCCTTCTAAGTTCCATTATCCCTAGCTTCCACATATTAGGGAGAACATCTGACTTTTCCCTCTTCGTGACTGACTAATTAAACCTCAAAATGTTAGGAATTAAAACCTATCTCTCAATAATCACGCTGAATATAAATGGCCTCAACTCCCCCATCAAAAGACATAAGGTGGCAAAATGGATTAAAAATCACAATCCATCTATATGCTGCCTGCAAGAAACACACCTTACAAGTAAAGATACGCACCAACTAAAGGTGAAGGGATGGAGCAAGGTAATCCATGTTAACGGAACTCGAAAACAAGCAGGAGTAGCAATTATGATATCAGACAAATTAGACTTCAAACCTAAACTTACCAGAAGAGACAAAGAAGGTCATTTCTTCCTGGTAAAAGGAACAATACAGCAAGAGGATATAACAATAGTCAACATTTATCCCCCAAACATAGGTACAACCACTTTCATAAAAGAAACTCTTTGTGACATTAAATCACACATAGATCCCAATACAATAATATTGGGAGACTTCAACACCCCTCTCACACCACTAGATCGATCTTCAAGACAAAAGGTCAGTAAAGATGCCTCAGACCTAAGGAACACCATAAACCAAATGGACCTAGCAGACACATACAGAATATTCCACCCAACTACAGCTGAATACACATTTTTTTCAGCTGCTCATGGAACCTTCTCTAAAATAGACCATATCCTAGGCCACAAAGTGAGTACCAACAAGTTCAAAAAATGTGACATAATGCCCTGCGTCTTTTCAGACCATAATGGAATGAAACTAGAAATCAACTATAAGAAGACCCAGAGAAACCTCATAAACACATGGAGCCTGAACACCACACTGCTGAATGAGGAATGGGTCAGAGAAGAAATAAGGGGAGAAACTAAGAAATTCCTAGAAACAAACGAAAACAGAGACACAACATATCAAAATCTCTGGGACACCCTGAAGGCATTATTAAGAGGAAAATTCATAGAACTGAGTGCCCACATAAGAAGAGCAGAAAATCACCAAATAAATAACCTAATGACACACCTCAAAGCCCTTGAAAAACAGGAACAGCCTAACTCCAAAGCCAGTAGAAGATAGGAAATTATTAAAATCAGAGCAGAAATCAATGAAATAGAGAATAAAAAATATACAAAAAATCAACAAAACCAAAAGCTGGTTCCTTGAAAAAATAAACAAGATAGATAAACCACTAGTCAACCTAACCAAAAGAAAGAGAGAATCAACCCAAATTACTAAAATAAGAGATGAAAAAGGTGATATTACCACCGACAGCACGGAAATCCAGAGGATTATCAGAAACTACCTTGAAAATCTATACTCCAACAAAATGGAAAACCTAGAAGAAATTGACAAATTTCTAGACACGTACAACCTTCCTAAGTTGAATCAAGAAGATAGAGAAAATTTAAATCGACCAATAGCAATTAAAGAGATGAAGCAGAAAGCCATTTTTAACAAGTCCGGGGATACTGCTGCTTGGAAGTTTCAAGAACCACTAATTTTAATGCAATTGAGGGACTGCCTAAAACGTACCAAAGTGATCCTCAGAGTTCAGAAATTCACGGAAATAGGGAAGTGTCCTCAGAAACATGCAGTTTCATGAAGTAACCTCTGGGCCCCTTCATATGGAATTGGATCTATTTTTGGTGGGAAATCATTATTTTGCTATGAATACATTCAGAGGGTGCCTTGCCCTTAGAGATCACAGACTGACGTAGGACTATTTTCTGTCACCCTGCACTCAGGGACAGTCTGAAAAAAGCTCTGAGTGGAAAGATCTTAGGTCACAGTTCACATAGGACCATCCAACCCTGTAGAGGGGACTCATCCCTTGCCTGCTGCAGTACTAAGGATACCGAGGGAAGTCACCCCCAGAATCGAAACAAATCCCCAGAATCTGATCTGGGACCCAGAAGTGGCCAAGTCAGGTATCAACATAGTCAAGGAGGAAAATACCCCAACTCTTTAGCCCACAGGAAGAAAGAAGCCATCCTCAAAGGAGACATTTCCGGTTTCCCCTTTGCTGAATAAACACACCTGCCTGGATGCTACATGAAGCTCCTGAATTTTAGTATGGTCAGCAGAACTTCCTGGCCATCTGGGAAGCTTCATACTGTATCCTTCAAACTTGCTGAGTTTTTATTGCAGAGTGTGGCCTGGAGACTGTGACTGTCTCTCGGGGCACAGTAAATGAAGGGACATGAAAAGAAAGCAAGATAGCATTCAAAACGCCCCTTGCACAGTGTGTAATGGAAAATAATCACACCGAAAATAAATGGCAATGTGTCCCTTGGGGATGCTGAGCTGCTGCCTGGAGCCTGGGTTTCTATTCTTCTGGAAGGAATTATGCAGGATGGCGGCTCCTGCGCAGGCTAGGGGCTCAAGTTTCCTAGACAATATCCTGACTTTGGACATATGTGTTTCAGCAAGATATATATCCATTGGCTTGGGAGAGTGCAATCGCTGCATGGTGGCTTGTTAGGAGAGTAAATATATTAAGCAAGGAAGCAGTTTTATTTTTAAAATTGAGGCTCTTTCAGACTCAAACATGCCTGGAAGAATAATACTGCTTGCTACCTTGATTTTTATGTGGCCTTATTCATCTTATAAGCTTCTTAAGAGAGTAATTGGGCCGTTTAGATAGTTAGCTCTTGCTCAGATTCTGCACCTATTCTATACTGTGTTTTGAGATTTAGGGAATTCACAAACCACATGGGTTCTGTATCTAAAGGTATGGGTGCCACTAGAGACCTGCACATCTGCAGGTATATTTTGGGAGAGTTCATTTGGGACTCCCCCACCCCACAGAGGTTAAGAGTAGGAGATGAGACCAGACCTTACGTAGATGAGACCTATCACCCTCTCGACAGGCCACTCTAGGTCCACTTTGCTCACTTTCTTCCACTAAGGAAGCCCCCATTCTACCACCTTGTCTCACACACCCAGCTCCTCCCCAACCCCAACCCCAACATCCACCCTTCCTCCCTCCCCCTCTCCCTGCCAATCCCTAACCCACACAGCAAGGGGGGAGCTTTGCAATCCTCTGGTCCCATGATCACCACTCCTGGGATACACCTTTTGAAACTAACAGACACAATTTTCATTTCCAGAAGGTGGGCACACAGAGAAGAAGAGAGGGGACTATCTCCCCAATCCACTCTTGACTCTCACTCCTCATAGAAGGGAAGGCAGTGCTCTTGGAGCTGAAGAAGGAAACCAAGCCCAGTGGGAGAAATAATTTATCGGAAAGTGAACGAGCTCTTCTGATGGAAGATTTGCTTTGCTGCATCTCGATATTCAAAGTTCAGCCTAGTCTGCAGAAGAATCCCCGGGCAGCTGTACACTGAAACACAGGATGTGGGTATCCTGTGGAAAAAAACACTAAATCCATGCATTCTGAACTTCCTGGGAGATCCATTAGAAAATTAGCCAGAAATGACCAGTGTCAAAAGCAAGAATTGGAAACAAAAATGTACTCTAAAACAGAGTTTAGCACTTCCTGATCACTTCAATTTCAGCAGAATTTTCATCTGTGTGTGTGTGTGCATGTGTGCGTGTGCGTGTGTGTGTGTGTGTGTGTGTGTGTGTGTGCGTGTGTGTGTGTGTATGTATAAGCCAATCTGGAAGTGTGGCTGTGTTAAACTGTGTCTGTTTTCTAATCAGCTTCATTAATGAGCAGATTTATTTAGAATTCATTAAAGTATGCCACAACACAACAAATGTTATGCAAACAAAATATGAAACACCTGAAATATTTTTGGTAGCACTGCCGAATATCCTTCTAACACTGTCAATGGTACAGTCAGGGATAATCTTGAAACTAGCATGGTAAAGAAAAGGGATTCCTTGCAGCTATTATACACAGCTAGATGAATTTTTTTAATTAGAAAACTTGAAGTATAATGCATAATGTCCCAAAAAGACAATATTGTGCTTAGATTGCTTTAAAAAAATCCCTTTTGAGTCTCATACTGTTTCTTTTATACATAATGATTTAACATCTCTTCTTTGTTCCTGTTTTTTGCAAACTCTCTCTCTTGGTGGTTTTTTATAGGCTTGTCTCTCTTTCTCGCATTTCCTGTCATGGAGGAGGAGGATACATTTTTATTTTGTAATAAGGTTGCTTAAATCGCTTCCTCAATCTCTCTCTGGAGAACAGGGTTTCAATAAAAACATTTCATGGGCTCTTAGAACGCCTTTCCTTTGTTGCTCACTGCTTGGGTGATGGGGAGAAAATGGATTATTGTCATAGATCCAGGCCTGACAAGGAAAGGGAGATTAAGAACAAATTGGGAGGGTAGAGGTGGTGCTCTGAAAACAGGAGAGGTGGTGGCTGCGGGTTGTGATCTGCCCACACTCCCTTGCAGGCCCCACTTCTCTGCTTCCAGGGTCTATGTGTGTAGGGCAGTTAGAGATAGAGTAACTGCTTTTATATCCTTGAAAATATTTATGGCTAAACATTAGAAATTGCCTTAGGAAGTAGCTCATGAATTTCCTCCCTGATGACCCCCACCTCTCTCTATCTTGAAACTCAAGACCAATCAATCCTGGAAGTGCAAAAAGGGAGGAAGAACTTTCAAGGCTGAAATTTGATAGCAATTTCTTATCTTATTGGCAACACTGGGAGTCTTACATGAACCACTTTGTTTGGCCCGGGTGACTGATCACGGGCTGGGAAAACAGTTTCTGCCTGGAGGTACAAAACCCCAGTACTTGCCTCAAAGACACTCAACTGTGTTTTGGGGAGAGTGACACCACTTTCTGTAGACCCAGCCCCAGGCTTTGTTGAAATCCAGCTGTGAGGCCTCACATGCCTTGTATGTGAATTTTAGGAGACTGCCCTCATTCAGTCCAAGCCCATACTGTCTCATGGGGCGAAGAACGTCAAGTTGGCCCTCAGACAGGACTTACCATCAGAGTAGCTTCAAAAGCTCCCAGTGCCCTGAAGGCCTCTGGCCAAGCCTGACATGGGGTGAGTTGCGGTCTCTGGCTGTAGGGTCACGCTGACCGGCCATGTTTACCCTTTGGCTCTGCCTCTTATCAGCTGGTGACGCAGGAAAATTACTTCAACTATCTGTAAAATAGAAATAATAATATCTCCCTCATAAAGTAACTGTGAGAACTAAATAAGACAATGTGCATATATCTCTTGCACAGTATCGGGTCCAGAGTGAGCATAAAAAGCTAGTTGTCATTGTCACTGGTACAATGATGACACGATGTTTTCCCAGCCACCTCTGTTGGCAACTTAAGTCTTTTCATAGGCCCTGATAACTGCAGAGCCACTCAGAAGGGTGGCCCAAATACCAGGTCATTAGGAAATTTACCCAGCCTGATATGTAAAGCACTAAAGACTCCCCATCACTGCTTTCCTAAAAGTATTTACATCACAAACGAATGTCCCTGACACATAAGCAACACACGTCAAGCACCTAAATATCAGCTTTTGGGCTGGACTTAGTGCGACACAGTTATTCTCACACTACCAAGTGCTACCCATGACCTTCATTGTGTAGCCTGGTCATAAAGCCCAAGTGGTGCCTAGCTCACATCTGTGACCATAATGGCTCTGTCACACAATGAAACTGCAATTTTCATTTTATTTTCTCACTTTCCTAGTCCCCCAGGACATAAAATACGGGTTGATGGTGACGATTTCGATCCTGGAGAAATTTCCAGAGATGATGAAAGTCAGACAATGCTTCCCAAATTTCTGGGACTTATAACCACTTCTCAGTCCTCAAGACCAACTGGGCAGGCGTCTCAGGCCCCATTAATATCTTTCCAGACAGTAAGCTGAATACCCTTTTACTTTCAAAGGCATCCCTGGAAATTCATTTCTACCCAACTGCCTACAAAAGCTTTCAAGTGTGAGCTGGAGAAGGGCACCTGCATCCCTCCAGGAGGATCCTGAACATATCTCCTTCACACTCACCTCCAAAATAGGATATTGGATTCTTGTCCAATGGATTCCGATGAATGAAGTCCAAGGACTAACGAAGGGTATAGAAATATGGAAATTTATTTTAAATCAAGAAAAGATAGAAGATAGAAGACAAAAACAGTCCCCCATATGGGGGGAGGGGTCCTCAAAAAAGAGTAACCACCCAAGCTCTTGGGAGGTGGGCTTTTAAAACTTACTGAGGCTTCCCATCTGCTCTTTTATGATTGGTCAGAATTGAGTTTGGGGGGAATCTTTTGACCAATTTCCAATCCTTAATTTGAATTGTTATCTTGTGGGCTGGTGGGTCCTGATCTCCTGGCACCCACAGTCTCTCACCTCCCTGTTCACCTCCCACCATCTCACAGAAGGTGATACAGATGGCCTTTTTAAATCCCTCCTGCTCATAAGTCCTCTGCCCTGCCTCACAGGCATCCCACCTCACCAGAAGGACCAGTGCCACATTCTCCTTCAATCCTCCTTCCTCAGTCTCCAGAGGACTGGGGTTACAGGCATGCACCACCACACCCAGCCTAGTAACCTGAACTGCAACATTGGTATTGCCTACCTCACAGAACAGAAACATGTCTTGGGTACTGAGGGGGGTCCCACTGCAAAGTGAGGACAGAGTCCAGCATCTCAGGAGATTCAGCCCTTTTGTTCCAGCTTAAGTCCTCAGCCTGTTGGCCTCCGATTGGTTGCAAACGAATTTAGGTCAATAAATTCCAGGAGATCTTTTCCCCTAATTTCCCATCCCCACCCATGACCAAAAATAAAATCTCTCTGGGAACCAGTCCCGTTTTGAATGGCATGTGGTTTCTAACACCCTTTCAGTGGAATAACACTGAAAGACTCTCCTTCATATTCTAAAGTCCTTGATCCTGTAATTAAATCATATATGATCAAAGAACGTTACTCATATTACCACTGAAGTACACAATCTATATTCCTAGACAGAGCAATCATCAATTACCACCAAAGCAATGCCCTTAAGCAACTGGGACAATCATTTCCATTTTAGAAATTGGCTTTGGTTTCCTTGAGCTCATTTAAAGGCCCTTCCCAGGGTGTACTCTGCACTGTGAGGCAATCTTAGTTGTGGCTGCCATGGATTTCAATACAAAATTATTCTGTTAGGAAGGATGGGGAAGTTATGATGGGTATTGGGTGGCAACCAACAGTGTCTACATTTTATCAGGCAACCAGACCATGGATGTTGTCCTCATTTCTCAGTGGGCCCCATACCATAAAGTGGAGGAAAATATGAGTGATGGCAATTCCAAACAGAAAAAAAACTTCATGGAAATGACCAACATAAATTTCCAGGTAAGTTCATAACAAAGACCAGGACACTGCTTTCGACTCCCTTCTTCCTACTTTTCCTGAATAAGCCTTCTTTAGATGTGAAACTTCACTGTTTACTGTCCTACTAACCTTCCAGCTCTTTTAACTACACCTCTTCTATCTCACTCTATAAGGGACTTGATACCAGCAACAACACACACACTTCATTCCCCTGTGCCTTCTTGGCAGGCAGGTATTTCTTTAGAGACACAGAAGATGACATTGAAAGGATTGTAGGTCAAAAGGGAAAGCAAATTGTCTCAGTATTACAGGGCCATTTAGCTGAAGAGTCAGAGGGTCATTTCAAAGGGTCATTGGGCATTTCTGGCTTCTTTATCACTCATGTCAATTGTGAAATTGAAGTTCTTTTTGTCTCTCTCCACTCAAGAATGGCTGATGTGTGATTGGGAATAAAGAAACACCCAACTCAATTGCCTTAAACTAAAAAGATGAATCAGCTCATGTCAGTGAAAATGTAGGGAGACCAATGACCAGATACAGTTCACCCACAGTCTCTACACTTTGTGCATCTCTTGGCTATGAGTAGGTTGGGAATATCCCTGGATAGGTTTTAATTTTAAGCTAGTAGAGATACAGCTACTAAAGTTCTGTACCTTGTACATGACCCTAACATTCTAGGCACGAGTCTTGAGATTCATCCTGATGGAATCACTTTGATTACATACCTTCCTCCTTAACCGTTGACTATGATTGGAGAAATAGAATGCCAATTGTCCTAATTAACTTAATTAACTAAGAATAACCCCTGAGACCAGGAACTATTAGGTTGAACCATATGAAACTATTAAGAGTCTATGATTTTTGACTTGCAAAAACAATAATTTCATATGGTTCAACCTAATACATGGGATGCGTACAGGAAAGAATGAAAGCCCAGGGTTAAGACGGGGGACTGGAAACCAACGAATCCAACGTGTGTGTGAGCATTGTGCAGTGTGACAGGTGGAAACGCCTCCCTGGCTGGCCTCATGGTGCACTATTGTGTGAAGTTTTTCAGTCTCTCTGTGCCTTGACTTCCACACTGACAAAGAGGCGATGGCACCTACCTTATAGGGTTGTTGTGAGGATTCCACGAGTTAATCCATAAACATGTTAAAATGGTACCTGGCTTTTGGCAGCTATCGGCTATTATTCTGGTTATTGTTTTTATTGTTATTTCTGGGCAAATGAGATGGCTTCCATTTGTCATCACCCTGGTGCTTCATTAGTACTGGGGTGATGTTCTATCTTGTAACATATATCTATGCTGCACTCCCAGAGTGCTAATGTTCTGGGGGTTATTAAAATTGGAGTAATCATTCAGTTATATTTCTTCACACTACGAAAAGGTTGTTTTCATTTGTGTGCATACCCACAGAGGCCCCGCAATCACGGCTCTCAAAGCCAATTAGAGTCAGCAAATTACCTAAAGACGTAAAATTAATGAAATTTTCTGACATGACTGCTTTCTAGAAAGCATAAGTAGATCGAGAGGCACAGGCTTGAACAAAATGACTAGTTTCATGTACTACTGAATCCCAAGGGAAATGCTGAGCTTGCTCATTCTCTTCTACCCTCTTAAACAGGGTTGACTTTGTCTGATGGATTGTTAAATTCTGGGCCCTGGTATTACAGGCAGCATCCTAGACAAGTTACATAGGCTCATCCCTCTACCTCACTTCTAAGTTGAATCGTATCAAAACTGCCCAGGTGAGATGGGCAGCCACACTCCCACCTGGAAACAGCTCGACCCCTGGGGAAGCCCACCCTCTAATTCCTCTGCTCTGCCTTCAGAGGAGCTGGGCCTTCATGGGCTGAGTAATGGCAAGGGAAATACTAGAAGGTGGGGGAAGAACTGTTCTAAAAGGTGAGCCACACTAGCCAACCCCTTCCCAGGTGCTGTTCCTACTAGCAACTGCCTCTCGGTGTTGGAGCACAAGTAGAGGTAAACAGATTTCTTCTTCCACAAAATAAGCTGTTGAGACCTTTATGGATATGTTCAGTTCCAAACTTTTAGCACTCAATGATTTGTGGAGCCTGGTGATATCCCTCCTTTTTAGTTTGACTCTACGTTCCCAGGGAAGCCATCTGTTAACACACTTCACCCAGGGACAAACACAGTCCTAGGCTACAAGAATACAAAACCACATCAGGCCTGAGTATGTAGCTCAGTGGTGGAGCACTTGTCTGTTATGTGTGATGCCGTGGGTTCAATCCCCAGGACCAGGAAAATAAAATTGCTTCAACAAAACCACATCAGGCCATACCTTGCCTTGTACTCACCAGTGAGTCTCCATCAGAAGTGCCCTCATGATACAACTTAAGGGCACAATTGGGGCCAGAGATTGTGATTTCTATTAGGCATTCAGAACACAATACCCCACAGCATGGTGACTGAGCATGCTGAATGCTATGAACTGAAGGAAATCAAAAGAGCCTCAGAAGCAAAGTCTCTCTGACTTTCTCCACCCTTCTTACTCCCCAAAGGCAAATCATAGAAACTAGAATTCCTCCTCCCCAAGGTGGGTCATGGAGACTAGAGCCCCATCTCCCCAAAGCCAGCCATAAACCCTAGAAATATAATTCTAACTTTCCCCCACCATTCTGAGTAGGAGCTGGCCATGAAGAAATTCTCTCACCTGCCTTGTCTGGTGGTAGGTCATGAAACCTTCTTCAGAGTGGCCTTACCCCACACCCAGGAGGAAGGTATACCACACAGAGAGACCAAGAAGAATCCAAACAGAGAGGCCTTGCTGGGTCTCCCCCACCCCACCCCAAGTCTATTACCATTAAGCCATATCCTTTCTTCCAATTACATTCCTACACAGTTGTCCATTCTTCATCTAACATAAAGACAGATAGTTTCCCTGAGTCTTTGGATCTTCATTTCTGAAGGCTCTGTGTTTCATAAGACTTTCATTAGGTAAATTTGTGTGTTTTCTTCTGTTAATTGTCTTTGTCAGTTATCTTTACAGACCTGGCTAGACCTTAACCATAGGAGGGTTAAGGAAACGTTCCTCCCCTACGGCATCTGCCTGGATAATAAGGGCTTTATTATGATTTGGATCTTAAATGTCCCACATGCTAGAGGCTTAGTTGCCAGCCTGTGGCACCACTGGTGAAACCTTTAGGAGATAGGGGGTACTGGAAGGAAGTTAGGTCATTGGGGGCATGCCCTAGATAGGGATATAGGAGCCCCAGGTACCTCCTGTCTCACTCTTTTTGATTCTGGCCACCACGAGGTGAAGATGCTTCCTCTGCTTTGTGCTCCAGCCACCATGATGTTCTGTGTCATCACAGGCCAAAAGCAACCAGGCCAAGTGACCGAAGGCCGAAACCTCTGAAGCTGTGAACCAAAATAAACCATTCTACCCTTTAAGTTGATTTTCTCAGGCATTTTGTCTCAGTGATGGAAAACTGACTAAACCAGCTATTGAGCAGGAACAACCTCGAATTCAGCCTTTTACATAATGCCAAGTTGTCATCACCACAAAGAGACCAGTCAGCCTTTAATGTTTGGGGATTCCATCCTAGGTGACTCTACTAAACTCTTTGTCTGTGTTATCTCATTGAACTCTGCAGTAAATGTCTGGGATAAGATGTACCAGCTCTATGCTATGTATAAGGACAAGGAAGTTCAAAGAGGTGAGGTAACTTGCCCAGGTTCATTCAGCTAATACATGACATGATGAGGTCGGGACCTGAAACTAGATGCCCACCTCCATAGTGAACCTCTTCATTTTTAAAATGTCTGTGTTTCAGGCTTCTTGGGGACAAACAAACCACTAAGATTTGGGGGGACCCCACTCACAGCACCTAGCATCCAGCAGAGCACATACTCAAACCTCATTCTTACTTCCTTATCTACACATCATTCTGAGCTACAGCCTCTGAGGTCAGCTGGACTCCACTTCTGACTTCCAACAGCTGCCCTGTCCATTTCTGGCTTTCACCCATCTTATTATTCTGGTCATAATATCATCCATGACTACTGTGTACCAAACAAAAGCAAGAACTATTAGTTTTGGAAGCTATCACAGGTATGAAATGAATTCAGAAAATTTGGCGCTCAGCCTGCTGAAACTTGAGGAATCAAGCAAGCACATGTCGTTGGTCAAGTTTGGGGGTTTTTCTAAAGCTATGTGGCTCCCTTAGCTTTTGTTCCACATTCTTTGGGTGCTTGGCTGGTTGTTCGATGTGCAGCATTAAATTTAACTTCCTGGCCCTGATAACATCCCAGGGTTGTTAAATGCACCAAGGTACTTGGTAATTCATCTTACTCAAAATTCCCTTTTCACAGCTCGGTAAGCATGCATTCATTATCATAGGAATCACTTTAATGTTTAACAAACATATCTGGCATGTTCTCAGCATTCACATTTTCCATTTTCACCTAACCTGTCATGAAATATGCTATGTATATACAAATAAACAATTTGTGCAAGGATGATTTTTCGTTCTGTCTATGGAAAGGCCGTCAAGGTTCAAATTGCTTTAGGTGAGAGAATTCTCATTCCTCAGAAGGCTCTGTGTTTGGATTCTAAGTAGCTGTCTCTGGCCTGGCAGGTCCTCTTTCCATTAAAGATCCAGTTTAAGGTTCACACCCTACATGAAGGCTTCCTTGAGTAATAACACATCTATTTCTCATTCCCTCAGGATACATGTATACAATTTGTGCAACGCTTGCTTTCCTGTGTTTATAGTCTGTGGTGGTTGTTTCAGCAGGTTGCTAGGTCACATGAACATAGTCCCTGCATGGCAGCATTAGACTGCAGGGATTTGCTGCAGTTTCTTCTATGCATTCATTTGTATTCTTTTTTTTGTTGTTATTTCTCTACATTTTTTTGGGGGGGAGGTGGATACTGGAGATTGAACCCAGGCACATTTTACCTCTGAGCTACACCCCCAGGTCTTTTTATTTTTCATTTTGAAACAGGGTCTCCTTAAGTTGCTGAAGGTCTCACTAAGTTGCTAAGACTGGCCTTGAACCTGTGATTTTTCTATCTCAGCCACCCAAGTACTAGGATTATAGAGATGTGCTTTGGTACTTGGCTTCCCACACTCTTTTCTCACAATTTTATGCCCTCTGTTGATACTCCATAAATGCACGTCAATGTTGAGTACCAGCATATCACATTTCCTTGAAAATCTCCCACAAAGACCCAACAGGCATGAAGAGTCTTCTTCGCATAGTCACTGGAGGGCATCCTAAGGAATATGAAGAAATACAGGCTGTTCCTTTCTTTCAATTTGACTAAAATTGACTTGCAGAGGTAAGAATTTATAGGTCCAATAATAACGGTGTAAGTTAGTGTGGTAGATTCTTGCTGTTCTCCGATGTGTGATTTTAATGAGCTTCCTCCAGACCACCATAGAAGACACAAACTTGTAACCAGTCAAGTCATCTAGGCATACATGTATAGATCCTACGCATCCTTGGTTTACATGGTGTTTAAATTTTTTGGTTGCCAAGAAATTTGCATAAATAGGATATATCACCAATATCCATATTTCGGGCTTCTCTTGAATAATCAAATATGTTTCTTTTCTTAGAAGACCCAAGCAGCACTGGACCCAGAGTCCCATTCCAAAATCTGTTTGGATGGGTTATGAATCCTCTGTATTTCCACAGTACTCATCATTTTCTATTTTCTCTCCAGCACTAAGGCAGAGAGTCAGATAAGATTTATTATCTTTTCCATATATTTTTTAAAATCCTAGAGTTTTTCCTCTTCAAAATATAGGAATGACAAATTGAGAAAGTTACATGTTTCAAAAAATGTAGCAGTGAGGGGGCAGATATTTCTTGTGGATGGGAAGTCTCTGTGTGTTTAATAGGAAAATGTGTATCTGAGTGAAGCTTAATGTTCCATATGAACTAGACCATGATAAGAACTTCCATCAGCGAACCAGTCAGAAATACATTCAGCTGCAAGTAATAGAAAACTCCAAAACACTAGCTTACCTAAGAGTGTTAGGGTTTCCGTGAGGCTAATGGAGACACAGGCTTCTTCCCTCTTTCTGTTTCATCATATACTGTGTAGGTTTTATGTTCATCATTGAAAAGCATCTTGCACATGTTTCAGGCAGAAAGAAGGAAAAAGGCTGGGCCCAGTGTCACATGCCTGTAATTACAGCAACTTTGTAATCCCAGCAACTCAGGAGGCTAAAGCAGGAGGATCACAGGTTCAAGGCCAGCCTGAGCAACTTAGTGAAACCCTGCTTCAAAATAAAAAATAAAAAGGGCTGGGGATGTAGCTCTGTGGTAGAGACCTCCTGAATTCAAACCTGAGCACTACAAAGAAGGAGGAGAAGGAGGAGGAGAAGGAGGAGGAGGAGGAGGAGGAGGAGGAGAAAGAAGGTTCCCCAGGGACTTCTGCTGTGTCTCCCCCAGGACTCTTGTCATGGGTGTACTCCCAGTAGCAAGGGAACAGGAAAATCAAGTTCTCCAACTGGAGGTGAGAAAGAGAAGGGCGAAGAGGACACAAATGACTTTTGAGTGAACCCCTCCTGTTATTACCACAACAGGAATAAGCAAAGCTATGTTTGAAATAGAAATGTCAATAGAGTACATTCATGGATGTGAGTGTACATTTTATTTCACTTACTTACATGAACCTGTCGACATCTGAGGTTTCCATCCTTGGGCCATGACATAAGGCAATTTTTGCTGAACACATCTAAGGCGGAAGCCTGATGTGTGGGAGGAGTCACTTTGCTGAACATCAGTGAGCAGTATAACCCCTGGCATCCACCTCAGAACTGGGCTTTGCTTCCCTCTGGCAGGTCCCATGTGGTAATGTCAGAAAAATAATAAAATTTTATTTCTTTGTAAGAAATAGCCCTAGAAAGCCAACCAGCTTTATAAGTCCTATATTTATAGTCATTAAGAGCACTTAAATTGTTCTACTACATGTTATTGCATTTTATGGAGGACACTATTATGTTGTAATAATATTTGCAATGTTGGAGATTTGCTAAGGCTTTAGAATATACCTCTGGTGAATTACAGGGGTCTACTGTGTATAATAAACTAACTGTGTGATTAGAACTCAAAGCACTACCCTTAGGGAATCAGAGGAGAGATCAATGTGGGCTAGACTGATTAGGATGCTTCTCACCATTCACTTCTGGGATAAATAGACACACAGGCAGACTAATTTAAAAGGATAGATTACTTTTTTTCCAAGAGTATATCTCAATTACCTAGAATACACATATCTTGCAACTTTTCCTATCTAGAACACTTGGGAGAAACACCAAAATAAACACAAAAGTCCCCTAGCATAGCCAAAATAGGTCTCACAAAGTCAGTGCACAGAAATGTAAATACTTTAGTCCTAAGGAAACCTCACTCAGAGACCATTTACCTTGGCTTTACTTAAAAGTTCACTAAGATTGGTTGTCTGGTCTCTTGGTCCAAAGTCAAGTAGCAATGACAAGTTTAAGGAGAAAGCATAGACGTCAGCCTTCTGATAGCAGCAAGAAGTTCCAACAACAAAATGACTGCAGGGAAGGACACAGAAGATATTCTAAAAACCAGAATCAAGAATTCCAAAGGCATTGCTACCCAGAGCCATCTAGTGAAGGGGCCTTGATAACACTTAGGCTAGTCTTGGATAAGTACAATGATGATGAATTGTTGAATAGAGAATATTAATTTATACAGGATAATGGGTTTCATTGTGGCATATTCATATATACTTATAGCATACTTAGATCCTATCCACCCCTCAATATCATCCCCTATCCTCTCCTCCCACCTCCCCCTGATCCCCTTCTTCTTCTCTGATAGAATGATGATGATTTCTAACACTCAAGTCTGACTTTTAAAGAAAAAGTTAGCTTGTGTTGAGGAAGTCAGAGAAATATGTCATACATTTCAAAAAAGACTTTTACTTAAATGACTAAAATAGATACATATTCTGTCTTAAAAGAAATAAGCTTAAAAGAATAAGCTGGAAAATTCTTATTATGGAGGACCTAATTCCCAAATAATTCTGGAGAGATAAAACTGTATTGTGTGTATTGTGTCTATGTAGGTGAAGCTATATGTAGATGTCCAATTTGTAAAAACATAAGAAAACAATCAATGTTCACAAAGGTAGCCATCCCTTTTTAATTATAATCCATTTGAGTCAAAATGTAAATATTGCCATATTTGAACACAGAATAAAATAAACATACTCAAGGATATTTATTGACCCACACTAACTCCTTAAGTCAATTTGATTCCAATATGAATTGCTTCCAAAGCACTCTGAACTCCTTTTTTTCACATACAACACAAGCCAGACTGGACATTACAAGACAGAAAACAGAACAACCGAAGTGTAACACTCATTTACTACATATGGAACACTCAAGCATGTTTTAATCAGTGTGGTCCAACTGAACCACAGTACTATGATCCATCACTTCCAGTAAATGGACATTGAATATTTCCATTAAAGAAGTTTCAAGTAACAGTCTCAAAATTAGCCCCTTCTAAGTTACTCTTCTGTTCAATAATCCTGCTGCTTGAAAGGTATGCATTATATGGTGTTTGTAGCTCGACAGGAAGTAATACAGAGGTACTTTGCAATCTGCCCTTTTCACACCACATGGAGTATGCTTTCTCCTCCACTCCACATGGGAGCAGGGCTAGTCCTTTATTGAGTGCCTTCTCTCAAGTGCTCCTGTTTAGGTCAGCTGGCACCATCTGCCCTAGGAGTGGGATAGACAGCAAAGGAAAGAACACTGCCCTGGGAGCAGCATGAAAAAGAGAAAAAGAGGATCTGTGGACATTTATGAGTCCACAATGAGGCTCAGCATCTGCAGGAAAACCAAGGTTTTTGGAAAGCAACTAAAGAGCAAGAGGTTAAACCTAGAGAGGAGATTAAAAAAAAGTTTCTCAAGTTTAAAACTAAAATATCCTTTCTCACTATGGACCTTGACTCTCAAACTAGGAATTAATGTCGCCGTCGTCGTTGTCGTCATCATCATCATCATCATCATCATCATCATGCTTTTATTTAATCCTATGGGTAGTTACTACTGTCTTATTTTTATTGGTAGGGAAATGGAAGAGTAGATAAAGAGACTTGCTTAAGTGGGTAGAAAGTGGTAGAATTGGGATTTGAACCCAGGCATCTGAATCCAAAGCCCAGTCACTAGTCAATGTTCTTATACTTGCCGAAGTAACCATGTCATCCTGCACCTCCTGAACCATTTCCCATGGAATCAGACTCAGTTCTGTTTGGAGGAAGTGGCCCAGTCCAAAAGAAATATCAGTGTAGAAATGGAGGGGCTTCAAGTCTCTGGGGCTCTCATAGCCATGCTCAGATTCTGGTCTTTGCTGCTCTCTTGCCCTCTATACCTCCTAGTTAAAATTTCTAGTTCCCTATTGTCCCCTAAGCTTCCTCTCACTGCCCTGCCCAAGTGCTATGACTATACACACCCATGCAGTTATACATCGTAGGAGGCAAGAATGATTGAACTGTAGGGGAAGGATTCTCCTTGTTATATTTGTCTCACCTATGTATAAGATCAATGGCTCAGTCCCAGAGCTGCCAGGTTCTAAATAAGCCCTAGGTAAGTTTACACTCCACTTTGTGGTTTCCTATTAGCCACCTGCCAATCATCCCAAATATGTTTCCTATGATCCCTTTTACTTCCCCATAAAGTGGATTCATTTTCTCTACTGTAATATTTCAGCATCACCTTCCTTTGAGTCCTCATTCCCAGGTCTTCATTAAAAATGTTCAGCCTTTTGATTAGTTGGCCCATGGAGATGAAGCCAAATGCTTGGGATGGCCAAGATGAAGAATGCGCCATAAGGAAAGAGGTGGCAAGACAGCCGACCTCCCCTTCTGCATGCCATCTGTCCCATCCCTTGTCAACCACTTTTGCTCAAGGAAAAAGGAAGACTTGATACATTAAGTTAAACTGTAGAAATCAGCTTCCTCCTCCATCTACTCTGTTCATCAGGAGCTTTACCCACTTGATTTCTTTTGCCTGATTGGTGGTTTCCTCTAAGGAATAAGTTGTTAAATTATTTGCACACTTGGGAGACCAACAAAACTTAATCCTAGTATTTTTGCCTCCTTCTAGCATAGTCCTCTATCATAGTTATCCTCTCCCTGAATAAATAGCCACCAGATTCTTGTAGCCTTTGCCAGAGTTGCCCACTCTCTGAAGAACTCTTTCCTACTCGTGGGAACCAAACACAGCTGGCTAACTTTCCCACCTCCTCCAACTTATCACCAACACCTTCAAAGGCTATTTGTCCCAACCCACACAATGGGCTGGGGGAAGGAGAGGGAAGTTGGATCAGCTGGAGTCTGGAACAGAAATGTGTCTGGCGTGGAAAACTGGGAATTAAGGAAACATCAAGGTCAGCCGCCGTGTGAATAGCTGCCCAGGCAGAGCTGAGCCTGACAGCAGGAGCCAGAGGCCCCAGAGGGTTAAATTGAGAGCAAAAGTACATAGGCTCGGGGTGAGGAGAGGTGGGAACCAGGCGAGGGCATGAGTCACAGGGAACAACATAACGCTGGGGGCCAAATCCAGAGGAGGAACCACGTCAAAACAAGTCAAGGCAGGAGAAGCAGGAGTTTGAGGTGAATCCCAGGGCAGGAATCACGGAGGCCTGACGGGAAGGCGGGCGGAGCTGAAGGGAAACAGGAGTCACGGGTAAACTCTTCACCAAGATGGCAGAAGAGTCTGAATTCCACTGTTCTGACAGCCTTCCAACCATCTTTTATGTATGCTCATTCTAGAAGCTTGTGTCAGTTCACACACTATAAAGCCATCATGAGTGGTTCTCATAGTTTATCTCTTCCCCATCTGAGGCATTGTTTTCCAATCTACATCAAGGACAACTGAGTTCAACTTTGTACTGTAAATTCTGTCTTTGCTAATTAGGTGGCAGACCTGGATTCAAGTTCCAATTTTGCTAGTTAATATGAAGTTCAACTGTAGTTGATTGTGTTGACCCAACACATGGCAATTTAATATGGTTCTACCTAATGTCATGTGTGCTTCGACAGGTCACATTGCTTCTCCAAGCCTTGGTTTTCATTTCTGTAAAATGGAGATAATCACCAAGTATCATTTGGTGGTAATAGATGAAGTCATATATTTTAAGGTCCTTGGTATAATGTCTTATACCTACTAAATGCTCAATAAATATTAGCTAGTATTAACCCTAAGATTATCTCTTTGCAGGAAAAGAATTGCTTTAGAATTGAATTTGACACTAAGACACTGAATGCCCCCTTGACCAGGTAGCTTTAGATACATATAACTCACCTGGTGGTCTGTAGTACAAAGACCATTGCAAGCTGTTTTACCGACCTCAAACTCAAGTGTGGTGGGACATTTGCTGCCCTGCCCGGGCTTTGGAGTCCATCAGACATTGACTGAACCCAGCTCCACCACTGAATGACTTTAAGCAAACAATTCAACTTCTCTGAGCCTCAGCTTCCCACCTGTAAGCTGGAGATACTAATAGCACCTGCAGAAACACTGGTTGTGGATGCATGGCTCAGAGCGAGTGCTCGATGGATGGTGGTCCTCACTGCTGAGAATGGCAAGTAGTTGAGCAGAGATGAGCAGGGCAGGGAAAAGAATGGGATGGAGGATCCAGCCAGTCCTCATGAGAAGAAATACGGAGATTCCCTGCCGCTGCAAACACTGTTTCAGATACCCCGCCCGCGACCTAGGTTTCACTTAGGCACCTGTGGAAATTTCCAACATGCCAAAAACAGCACAGGCACACTAGGCTGTGGTACAAGGAAATAAAAAAAGATAGGGACCTCCCCAAATGCATATACATGAGGGGGAAGGTTTCCAGACCAAATAAAGCTCACCATATGGAGAGCTTGCTCCTGTTTTCCTCTTCTGGACCGTTCCTCTGGGAGATAACTCTTTATCATGACGTTATCTTAAACTGTACCCCACTTCCTTAAATAAGCCTCTTAATATTCCCCTATTTGTGCTTTCTGTTTGAAATATTTCTCTCAGACTGAGGAAAAGAGACCACTGACCTATAATGTTTATTTCTAGGTGAGTTGACTCCCTTTAACAAGATCTTCTTTTTTTCCATTTATTTATTTATTTTGTGGTACTGGGGATTGAACCCAGGGGCTTTCTATCTCTGAGCTACAGGTTTACAGGTTTACAGGCGATCTCTGAGCTCTGTTTGAAACAAGTTCTAACTAAGTTGCTGTGGGCCTTGCTATGTTCCTGAGGCTGGCTGTGAACCTGCAATCCTCCTGTCCCATCCTCCCAAATACCCACATGGGTCAAAATTTCACTTCTGACCTGGACCGATTAGTTCAGTAATTTCAGCTCCCAGCAGGAGGCCACACCAACTTTTGTGCAGGAAGAACGTAATCACACCCTCCTATCTTTCTTCTGCTAACCCATCTCTCACCTAGATTCTGGGACTTATCTTGTCTAGAGGTTCTGCCTGCCACTGGCTGGTTTTGTTGGGTGGCTGGTTATTTCTTTTAAAGGGCTCCTTAGGTTTCTAGAACATCAAATGGCTCTTTCAAAGGAGAATACTAATTGATTTTAGCAGAAGGGTCATACAGAAGCAGAGGGAGAACATATCCTTCTACATACAGATGGATTTCAGAGCTCATTGCAAAGAGCCGGCAAGGCACCGGCTGGGTACAGCGGAGGCCAAAATGTCCGGAGGTGTTTGGCTGGACCTGGTTGGCCTGTTGCTTTTCCCAGGGGGAGGCTGAGTGATACCAACAGCACTAGAGCCAGCCTGCATGTTGCTGGGGAACATGTTATGTCATCTCACAGAAAAATCTGCACACACATGCCAACTTTTTTCGGTAAAATCAAAGGCCTACTCCTCTTTCATCTTCCTTGGCTCTACACGTCCCAGGCTCCCAAGTTGCCACATGTGGCTTGCTCCTCTTTGCACTGGGATCAGCAGAGTCTATCAGCTCCGTTAGAGCAGGGGGAGTCACCCACGCTGCAAGGACTGCAGTGGCAGCACAGAAGCTGCTGAAGTAGCTGCATGTTAACCATCCTAAGGTGGGCACAGAGGATGGAAGTAACAGGGCCATTGGGCAACTTCATTTTGGTCCAGGGGAGTGAGAACTTTGGACCCTACACCATGAGGAAAAGATGCTGTTGCTATAACTGGCTTCAGAAATGTTACTGGGTTCAATTAATGAGTCAATCACATTTCTGGTGTCTTTTTTCTTTTGATATTATATAAGCTATAGATTCAAAGTGGTCTTTATGGAGACTGTGGGAACAAGTTCAAGCCTGGGAAGAAAACTAGAGCTGGACTCAGCCTCTGATCTACCTGAGGAGATTTGGGGGATTTTCTGTCTCATCTGGCAACACTTCACACTGGGCTCCACAAATTGTAGCTGAGAATCTCCTGACTCCGAAGACAGAACCATTAGGAATTCCTATGAGACCCAAATCGGAGACATCCAAAAGCCCCCTACCCTTGAGAAAGAATTCCTTCCTCTCCAAGTCTGGTCTGGGATATACTAATTTCAGCCCAGGTAAACAAATCAACACTAAACTGAGTCTTGTCGAAGCAGACATTGCCTCAACCCTCTTGATTTTGTGTAATATACCGGCATAACAAGGTCATATTCCTCCTAAAATTAGCATCAGGCCTTAGAGGTGGCTTGCACCAGACGATGGCAAAGGCCATTCTCTTTTTCTCTGTGGGTTTTTGTGGTGACTCCAGCAGCAGTTCCTGTGTGGCAAACCCAAAACCATCATACTGAAGCTTCTCTCAGGGATGACAACTCAAGGTTCTCTTCCACCTCTCCACCTTCTTGAGGGTTGGTGGATTAGCCATCAGCACTTCCCAGGTGAAGTCACTAAGTTTATGAACTTGATGCCAGGGTGAAAAGAGAGATGGTGAAAGGCCAGAGAGCCAGCCAGTGAATGAGGGCCTAGCGATGCACGGCACCATTTTCTCATCTTTGATGATGATTCTATTAGAGAAACCTCTCCCCCTCCACACACATTGTGGGAAAGTGGCTTAGACCTGCTGTCTTATCTACTTCTTAATGATATTGTGGGAATTAATGAGAGGTCTGCAATCTACTTCCAATGTCTCAGATAAAAAAAAAACCTCTATGAAAAACAAGTCACATCAAGGGAGTGGTGGGGATGGTGAATGCCATTATACAATGAAGTATTTGAAAGTAGCTGCAAATAACAGTATTGATATGATCATGGAAGGTTGCTGAGGGTTTGCTCTGCATTCTCTAGGGAATTTACATACCCATAAAATGATCGTATGAGGATGTCTCAGTCCATTCAGGCTGCTATAACAAAGTGCTATAGAATGGATGGCTTATAAACAATAGACACTTATTTTCTCAGTTCTGGAGGTGGAAGACTGAGATCAGGGTGCCAGCGAGGTCAGATTCTGGGGAACACCTTCATCCAGGTTGCAGACTGCCATCTTCTTCCATCTCTATATAGTATAGAGCAAGCCCGTGAGCTCCCATGTGCCCTCTTCTTTTATAAGGGCATTAATCCCCTCATGAGGGCCCTACCCTCATGACTTCATTTAGCCCAATTATCTCCCAAAGACTCTACCTCCAAAAACCATCAGGTTGGGGGTTAGGATTTTAACATAGGAACTTGGAGGGGACATAAACAGTCTACAACTGAGATAAATAATATTAATAATCCCTACCTACCATGAAAACTTGAGGCACAGAAAAGTAATAATTTGAGGTCCTACAGGTAATGAGCTATAGCACTGGGCTTCAAATCCAGGTGGTCTGACTGTAGAGTCCAGGCTCAAAACCACAAACCTGCTATATTCACTTTTGGTCTGTTAAGGCCCCTGGCCCTACTGCATCCTATGTAAACTATTCCTATGAAATAAAGAAAAAGATGTGGGTAATTTCCGTTTTCAAAGGCTAGTATTCTCTCTGGCACATGCCAACTGATGAAGTCCCATTAAATCAGGATGAATTAATCATAAATGGCTTCTGCTCTCCACCTCCACTGCCCCACCCAGAGCTTGGTTGGCACCTTCACACTGCTCCCCCTGGAGGGGTTCTTTGAAACTTCAATCAAAATTATTCAATGTATTGGAATCAAAATGTCTACATTGGCAGCACTGTAGATACACAGGACCAGTAACGAAGCTCTGTGCTGGAATTATGCCAATCACTCCTTCTCACAAATTTGTAACATGATGTTGCCCATCTACAGGCTTGTCACTGGTAGTTGTCAGGATTCCACAGTCCCCCAAAGCCCTTTCTTCCTTTGCAGTCAGGGTTGCAGTACAGGGCATGATGTTTAGCCCATGGGCTGCACAAGGCTGCCAGCGGCACACCGGACTCTGGCAATTAACACAGTTCCTACAATTCCTTAAGCAATGTTGATGGACCCTTGTCTTTCATTAAGCTGCCTGAAAGGCAATCTCTTGATGGATCCCAGAGGGAAAATCAAGGAAGAAAGAGTTTATTTTCAGACACAGTTTAACAGCAACCAACTTAAGATGTACCTAAAAAATGATAATTAAATATTTCTCCAAGGAACAAATTAAGATAAATATTCTAAGTCATTCCACATAGATCTGTCTAGAAACTATCCAATTAGTATAATATATACCACATTTCAAGGACTCAAGGGACTGTTTGGCTTCACTCCTTTTTGCCATTGTTGATACTCCAGACTTGAAGGGAATGATTTTTTTTTTTTTAATGTTCAGGAGCAGTCTTAACACCTCAAGAGAAGTACCAGGATACAATTTGGCAGCAAAAAATCCTGCTCCAACCCCGATTTTGAGAATCAATGACTTCCCAAGAAGTCAGAATTGAGGTTAATTTAGAACAAGGAATAGAACTTGCCGGGTGTGGCAGTGCATGCCTGTAATCCCAGTACTTGGGAAGCTGAGACAGAGGATCGCAGGTTCGAGGACAGCCTCAGCAACATAGCAACACTCAGCAACCTAGGAAGACCCTGTTTCAAAAACAAAAAATAAAAAAGTTTGGGGGTGTATCTTGGAGGTAGAATGTCCCTGTATTCAATCCCCAGTCCCACAGAAAAAAAAAGGAGAGAGAGAGAGAGAACTTGATTAAAAGGGCAAACCTCATTGTCCACCAAATTTTGTGCCTATTGAAGTAACTCCTAGGACAGCCCTCTTGTGCTTTTATCTCCCTTTTAATGAATAAAATGAGCATCCACTTTTTTCTGTAAAGAAAGGAAGAGTTCCTTTGTTCTGTCATTTTGATTGGGCTTTCAGAAGGCCTCTGCCAACTAGGTTTCCAGATAAATATCCCCTGGAGTAGTTTTATTCCAAAGGATTTAAAGTACTTGGAGTTGATCCTTGAGTTAAAGTCCTTTACAAGTCTCACTTCATTAATCTTCAGTAAGAGGGTAAGCTTTACAATTGGACCATTTCATGGATGGGGAAAACTGACACTGGGGAGTTTTATGACAATCAAGAAGGGCCTGAGCCCTTGCTCTCTGGCAGGGCCTCCTCCCACTCCCAGCCTTCTGCATTGTGCCTCTTGGCAATGCAGACTCAGCCTCTTCTCAAAACAGATGATAAATTTCCAAAGGAGGGTGGGTCGGCTTAGCTTTCTAACCTGAGGTTTTCAAACCTCCCACATTCAGCAGGTCAAGGCAGGACTAACCCACTTATAGAATCAATTTTTGCTTGGCTGTCTACAAAGCTAGTGTGTCTAAAGCACTTTGGGAAATTTAAGAAAACAACCATTAATGTCTCTGACACATGAAATGCCTACCAGGGTCTTTTTCCATCAAGGCTAATATGAAAATATGCTGTAGTGCGCAGAAGAAAGGCAGTATTTGAATGACTTTTAGTCTCAATGCGATGCAAATTCCTGCAGTTCAAAGACAGAAACTGCCTCATCTCCTTTGCTGTTGGCCAAGAATAGATCATTTATTATCCATCACCAGGAAGAGCCTGGCAGATCCCTCATTATCTCCTATCCAGGCTTTCCAAATCAATCAGCTCCCTGCTACACTGCTGGGCTTTTTAATTTAAATGTCAGCTAAAGTTAGAGTGTGTTTAAAAAAAAATGTCAGAGCCTCATTAACTGTGGCTTTGTGTTCATCCCTTCTAACTTTTTGGTTGACAGTGTTAAGGAAATTATTTTTCTCAGAATGGTTGCATGAAGACTTCTCTTTGAATTTTTGTGATACTGTCCTTGAAAATCTAAAAGCTGGTTAAAAATCAGGATGTTCCAAATTACTAGTATCTATAAATTGCCACTTTAAGAATGTGTAACAGGTTTCTAAATGCTTTCCCACCTTTGAATTCACATTGTATAAAATATTCTAAAAACCGGAATTTGATCAGTGTTTCTCAGTGGACTTTTGGGGTCTGACATCTGCTTTCTGACAGGACTGTCCCATCCATTGCAGGATCTTTAGCTTCCCCACTTCTCCTGTTCACTAAATGCCAGGAATTCTTCCCAGTTATTTTTTATGTTGGAGCTTCGGAAATGGTACCCTAAAGTATGGCATCTTGGCACGCAGAGTATAACGAACTGAAGGGGACTAGAAGGGGCTCAGAAGCAAGGTCTTTCTGACCTCCCATCTTCCTGTCTCCTGCCCCTCTGTCTCCTCCAAAGTGAGTCACAGAAACCAGAATTCCTCTTCCCCAAGGTAGGTCACAGAAACTAGACCACCTAGATCCCAAAGCAAGCCATAGGACCTAAAACGGTCCCCTGCTCCCTTCTCCTGTCTCTCTTGAAGACCCTCACTCCAGGGGAGTCTGCCCCATAATTGGGAGGAAGGAATGCTACACAGGGAGGCCAAGAAGAATCTGGGAAGACAGGCCTTGCTGGGCTTCTCCTCTCAGTCTACTCCAGTAGATTCTACCCCTTTGTCCAATCACATTTCTGCATGAATGTCCATTCCTCATAGAACCTAAGCTTAAAAATAGACGGTTTTCCCTGAGTCTTTGGGTCTTCATTTCTGAACCATGTCATATAAAGCTTCCATTAAGTAAATGTGCTATGCTTTTCTTTTGCACAACTAGTCTTTTGCTACAAGAGTGCTGGTTGTGACTTATGATGGGTGAGGAAAGATCACGCCTTTCTGCCTTTACAGTGACAACCAGAAATACCTTCATGCATTTCCAAATACCTCTGAGAGGCATGTTCTGCTCCTATTGAGACAAGTTTAAATTTTTAAAAAAGTGTAAAATCCTAATCTGGGACAAAAACACAAACCAAAATTCTTGCCAGTCACAAAGTCTCCTCTTACCTCTGCGCTCAGAACCTTCCCCCACTCAGCTCCTAAAATTGTGTATGCTCCAGGGGTTGATTTTATTGCTGGGTTCTACTGCTCTGTGATGCTGTTTGAGCTATGTTGTTCTTTGCCTGATAATATAGGTCTTGCCTGGCTCTATAATGTCCTTTTGGATGGCAGGTATCTTAGGATAGACATCTCATTGTGTTCCCATCTTAAGCAGAGTCCTGGGCATGGTAGACCTTCGTTAACTTCATATTGATGAATGACTGATGAATAGGTGATAGAGAAGAACTAAATTCTGGACTATCGGCCAATGGCTTAGTAAGAGATACAGTATTCTGTGCTTTTTACTTGTCTTCATGGGTTGGCAGGTGCTATGTATGAATGTTGTGCCCCCCACAAAATTCATATGCTAAAAATCTGCTCACCACCATGATGGTATTAGAAGGTGTGATCAGATTATGAGGGTGGAGACTGGGATTAGCGCTCTGATAAAAAAAGCTCTAGACTTCCCAGCTGCCAGAACTTTGAGAAATTTCTCTTCTTTATAAGCTATTCAATCTATGGTATTTTGTTATAGCAGCTCAAATGGACTTAAAAAATGGAATAGAGGATTTTGTCTACAGCATTGTGGCAACTGTACTGTGGCAATTCATACTAACATATGGAAGGGCATAGAGGAAGGAAAATACCTGGGGCAGCAAGTATGTTGAAGTGACCACAAATAGTGTGTGTGACCATGCACAAGCATGCACACACACACACACACACACACACACACACACACATGAGAGAGAGAGACAAACAGACAGACAGAGACAGAGACAGAGAGAAATAAAACATGCTGATGTTTGCCAAGAATAAAATACTTTCAAAATTTGACAATTGAGGAGAAAAGTAGATTTTCCTCTTGAATTGACTCCCTGTACTGAGTCTATTTTTATGCATTTGTTTCAAGGTTTCCATTGTTGCTCTTTTATAAAATCAGATGTCCCTTCAAAGACATCAAACCCCTTTTATCTGTATGTATTGGGGAGAAAGAAAAGGCAGTCGGACCTATATTTTTTAAAGATCACTTTCTTTATTCATGATCAGGGACATCACAGCTTGTCCCATCCAATTTGTCCCTCTTTTCCCTATCTCTGTGGCTTTTGGTGGCACACAATTGAAAGACACCTGACCTTCTTTGAGATATTAGAGTACCTTCTGCAGCCTTCATGTAGTTTACAAAAAGAAAGAAACTGCCCTTTTCATAGACTGACCATGCTGGAATAGCTGGGTATAAGTTCTGTCTGGGGGTGGCTGGTTGGTTAGAGGCCCATGTGTATGAGCAGACACCCAGCTTTGGTTGAGAGCACACACATACTCACACACACTCACACTTTTGACCTCCGGGCCATGCAATTCTCCATTACATCATTATACTCTGGCTTGCTCTCCACAGTCTGTGGGTGGAAAGAGCTGAGTTTGGGCCACCAGGAGCCCATTCCCCAAGAAACAAAGTATCTCTGTGGTGCTTTCTGATCCCCCATTTTTAGACAAGCCCACTTCCACCTCTGTGAGACAAAGAAAAAAATGATCATGCTTCAACAGCTACCAGTTGGAGCAAAATTGCTCCCCACCCAGAAGGACAGTCTTAAGACATTTGAACCCGTTAACTACTCCCTGCCAGCCAGAGAAGGCGACATGGGGAGACCGCTCACTGGGACCACTGAGCAGGATTCCAATGGAACCCAATTTGCTGAACTCAGACCTCAACCTAATATTAATATTTTACTCAAGCGAAAATAAAAATAGTGTTTGAAAAATCAAAAAATTTAGTCCCAAGTAAAACATTCTCCTCATGAAACCCACACCAGATTGATGCTTCACTCAGCTTCTAGTCCCGAAGTCACTCCCATGACAATTTCCTCATGGCAGTTGGGCAGCCAGCCTCTCTCCTGGCAGCCAATTCACTGATGACAATACTCTCGGCAGGTTGGACAACTAATCTAGCTCCAGTCTGCGAACTTGGCCTCCCTGCCAGGTAGTTTAAAACCCATTTACACAGCCCAGTTTGATTTTTGAATGCTCAGACAGATGGGCCATTTGAACCCACTGATCCAGGAACGTGTTTTTGCATATTCCTATGCCTCTTATAAATCAGATTGAAAAAAGAAGGTGGACTGCGTGGCCATTTTGAGCAATTATTCTGTCTGGCCTGAATGGACGAAAAAACAGAGCCATGTCAGCAGAGTTATCAGCAGTGAGTTTTACTGGAGGAAATTTTATATGCCCGGTGCCAAGCACGTCTGTCTGTCTGTCTGACTGCTTTGTCTCCGAATGTCTCTATTTTTTTTCTCCTTTCTCACGTACACACATACCCTCTTTAATTACTAACAGAAAACAGAGTATTCTACACACTTCATAACATCTGTTCGGGTCTTAATTAATCTAACCCTCACACAGTCTCCATAGCAACGGTGCTTAACAGGCTCAGACTCCACATTAGAAAGTCTTCCTCCAAGTGAGTGACTCAAAATATGACCATTACCAAGATATGTTCACATTAATTCTAGTGTCAGATATAATGAGAACTTTGCATGCAGAGCGTTTGCATGGAAAGATCAAGTTCTGTGATCATCATAGCAAAAACAACTGCCCCAAACTAGCAATAGAAGGGAATACTTTTTTCAAGCCATTTCAAGAGAAAAGAAGAAGAAAAATATTCCATTGCTACCTTTATAAGAAATGCCTATGTTCCTGAAGATTAATGACCACAATTGCCTTGATGGAGTATACAGTTATTGTTTGTAGGACAGTTAGAAGAAATGCAAGTGTTTGAAAGAAACTCTTCAGGGGACGTATTTTCTAAGCTTTGGCTCCACACACCTCAATTAAAAGCCTATTGTCCTTTGCTGGCACCTGCCAATGTCTCACCCAATCAGAGCTCGCCAACAGTGGAGAGGTGGACCAAGCCTTCCCAAGGAGGCTGTGGAGCTGCCAAGGGAAATGTCGAGCACATTTCTGAAAGTCTGTTTTAGCTCCGTGGCCTCTGTAGATGCTCTTGTTGACGCTGGCTATGTTTGTGTTTATATCTGAAGCTGTTATATTCGAGACTGTAAAAATAAGCACTGGCGACTACCCAGAAACCCTGCTCAGACATTCTCCATGGTGTCAGCGGCTGGGGCGAGTAGTGGTAAAGAGAGCCTGGAACGATGAAGCCGGGCGTTTACCCACAGATGGCACTGCAGATCACACCGGCATCCATCATTGACTATTTAACGCCAGTTGCTCACCAGCAGTAAACCATTCATCAGAGTTCTCGCTCCTTCCCCCTCACTGCTTCCTTCTAATAACAGGCAAACGACCCAACCCTGGCTGAGGAGACAGAAGAAAAGAACTTGCACAAACTCCTGGGGTAAGTAAGTAAGAATGTGTTTTAACAGACAAATCAGATTCTGTTTATGAAATAAAATGAGACCACTGAACAAGAAGAGAACTTTCCCCATTGACAGGAACTTTGTGGATCCTTAGTGACAACTGATCCTCCAATTGTCTGGAGACAGAGCCAACTTGATCCAGGACCCTGTGGGTTGGGGTACCAGGCCTATGAATAAAAGTGGGTCACTGGGAGAGGTGGGGTTGGGGTGCTGGGAAGAATAAGAAACAGTTCTCTAATTTAACTGTAAGATCTAGTGAAATTAGCAAAATATAATCCTATTTTCTCACCAAGTGCATCCTTTGTCCTTGGGCAGTTGTTATGAGACTCAGCCGTTGGTAGTATCAAAAACTCCTGACTTTCTGCTTTTCAAAGAGTTTTATTGGTAGGCGGACAACTAGGATACAATTAATGGCATGTAGAAGTTTCTCAGCCATGAAACTTCTAAGAACTACTGAACCATGGTCCCCCTTCAACTTACTTCACCCAGAACATGTTCAATCATCAACTTGGAGTGATTGCTTTGAACTCACCAGTCAGAGGCAAAGGAATGTAATGGACCAGGTTCTAGTTCTAGTTCTTATTTTATTTTATTTTGTGTGTGTGTGTGTGTGTGTGTGGTACTGGGGATTGAACCCAGGGGCATTCTACCTCTGAGCTACACCTCCAGCCCTATTTTTTATTCTTTAGTTTGAAACAGGGTCTCACTAAGTTGCAGAGGGCCTCACTAAGTAGCTGAGGCTGGCCACGAACCTGCAATCCTCCTGTCTCAGCCTCCCAAGTACTGGGATTACAAGCTTGTGCCACCACGCCCAGTTTCTGACTCTTTGATCTCAGATTTCCAAAGATGCTTGATCACTCTTCTCTCTCTCTCTCTCTCTCTCTCTCTCTCTCTCTCTCTCTCTGTACTGGGGATTGAATCCATGGGCATTTTACCTCTGAGCTACACCTCCAGCCCTTTTTATTTATTTTTACTTTTTTTTTTGTCTTGAAACAGGGTCTAGCTAGATTGCTGAGAGTCTTGCTACATTGCTGAGGCTGTCCTCAAACCTGCTACCCTCTTGTCTCAGCCTCCCAAGTACTGAGATTACAGGCGTGCACCACCACGCCCAGCTGCCCCTCACATCTTTATTCAATACGTAACATGGAGCTCTTACTCGGAGCCCAGCGTCATTGCGGGCTTGCATCTTAGATGTCTCTCAGGACATGGGAAAATGGGCTGTGGAAACTGAAGTCATATTGCCCCAGCTATTTTGGTTCTTGAGCATACCCAAGCTTGCTTTTCCTGACCTCTATCACCAGCACATGTCATTTTTAGAGTGCTTAGAATGTAGCTTTCACAACGGCTCTTCAAGGCATGGATCTTATTATCATCCCCATTTCATAAATAAGCAAACTTAGCTCCTAAGTGAAGCTGCAGGAGGTTCCTCCCACATTGGAGTCATGAGCAGGGTGCTCCGGAGCAGGATTCCATTCACCATGAATGGTGCCGCTGGGGGAGGTGCAGGAAGCAGAGCCCAGGTCTATTCAGTTTTCCCTTACCTTTTTTTTTCTTTTTTCTTTTGGTTCTAAGGATTGAACTCAGGGGCATTCTACCTTTGAGTGACACCCCTGGCCCCTTTTTAATTATTTTTTTAAATTTTGAAACAGAGTCATGCTAAGTTGCTGAGGGTCTCACTAAGTTGCTAGGGGTGACGTGGAACCTGTGATCCTCCTGTCTCAGCCTCCCAAGTACTTCCCATATCTTTTCACTGCTTTTCTTACACTAGTAAGGGGATATCTGTGCATGAGAGACAGTCAAGAAAGAACATGGTAAACTCTTCATATTTATTATAAGATTGTTCTGGAAGCTGCCTCCCATGTGTCCCCCTCCTTTATTCTTTTCCATTCTCCATACACCTCTAAGTGGTAGGTTAAAATGTGGACCCAGGGGCAGCATCAGGGTTGATAAAGAAAAGAAAGCAGAAGAGTAAAAGGAGCCTGCCCTTTTTCCTTTCTCTTCTCCACTTACCATCCTGCCTTATGGGTTATCCTGCGGGTCCTCAACTCCTCCCAAAAAACATGCTGAAGCATTCTTCTGGACCCCTCTGCTTCAGTAAGCATCTTCAGGTGATCCCAGGGACCTCTTTACTCTTAGTTTCCTGTGTCTTGGGACCAAATAGGCAGATACCCATCAACCATTTGGCCAGAACCCACACTACTTTACAGTAGAGGCAGGTGTAGAAAGGCGAGAGGTGAGGGGCATCTCATCACTTTAAGAGCACAGCATCCCAGAATGGAAGCAAATGTTCCTCTATACGCCATGGCCTGATCAGTTACCACGGAGGCAGGGGCAGGGGTAGATGTCCACGTTTCTCAACTGTTTTTGTTTGGTTGGTTGGTTGTTTCTCATGATTTATTTATGAAAAATACTCTGAATCACAATTTTCTCCAGTCAGAAGTTCTTTGAGACAATGCCGTCCGCCTTTGCCAGTCGGAGAATGGAATCATGTGACACCCATGGCCACGCAGATAGCGTAGGTTTTAAACTGGCCATTAAACCTGCCTGTGACCTTGTCAACCTCAGCCACGTTCATCTGGATGGATGTATGGTCCTTGGCACCAATGATACGGTTGCTGGTGGAGCATTTCCGTGGCACATACAGGTCCACGAACTCGCCAGTGTCATTCTGCATGTCGAGACCACGCCAGCTGCCTCAATGATGAGCACAAGCAGAGAAAAAAGCTCTCAACTATTTTTATACGAATGCTTGAAAGAGGCAGAGGTAGATTTTGTCACTGGACACCTTAATCTAGACGGAAGGAACTCATTCTGGGTACTTGCAAATGTGCTCTGCACCATCTCTCACGTCTTTTGTTTCACATCTCCAGACTTGGGCTCAAGTTGCCTTCCTTGCTGGGAATGTCTTTTACGCATACTCTTTATTTATTCTTCAAGCCACAGGCCTCTCCTGCTTTAGGGTGACTCCCTCCATTCCACATGCACTAGCTCCCAACATGCTCTTCCTATGAGCTCTCGTACCACATGCAACTCTGTCATTGCTTGTGCCTCTCTAGGTTAGGATCATCTGTTCGTGGGTTAGGGATCTCCAACAGCTTTTGCAGTCCTGTTCATCTTTATTTTGTCCCCAGCAGATTGCTTGACCTTTAGCAGACAGTCAATAAGTGTTTATTGAATATGAGTTAAGAGGAGGATTAGAGATGCAAATGAGTTGAAAGCTAACCTTAGGAAACCTTATTCCAATCTTATAACTATGTATCTCCACACATTTAAATTCTCTATTCATTGTTCCTGGCTATGCAGGAGCAGTCTGCTTAAAGACAGATCAGGCTGAGAAATGACTGACAGACTTTTTAAATGATAGGATAATAATAGCTAGCACTTATGAGTGATTACTATGCCCTGGACTCTGTTCTAAGCACATTGCACATATTAATCATTTAATCTTCGCACCAATTCCATAAGGAATGTTTATAGATGAGGAAACAGAAAGGTGAATAGAGCAAGGACACACAGCTGATAGCTAGCACATCTGGTTCCAGAATCCATACCCTCAACTGCTCTGCTCTGCTGCCTTTAAATGAGACAGAGAGGGGTTGATCATTAATAACCCTAGGTTGTTTTCTGAATTCAAAGGTGGTCCTAAGTCACAGAAAAGAATATATATTCATTTTTCTTCTTTATCTGTCACCCATGATTTAATTATGCTACAATCTTTACATAATGTTCTCAAGCACATATACAAGCACACACACGTGCCTCCCTGGCACAAGTGTTTTTACACTTTTCTGAATGAACAGGGCTTCCACTGTGAGTGAACAGGAAGGTGTTGCACGAGTCCAGGAATTATGCAGTCCTGATGAAACACAGAGCAACTCAGAGTCAAAATGAGATGACACACAAATTCCTGCAGCCTGGAAGAAACGGAGCAAACATGCTTTCCATCCCAGGACAAATCTCCAAAGGGATGACTGTTTTCTTTAGGCTCTTAACTAGGTGGGAAAAGTAGATTCTTTGGGGGAATCTTATTTATGATCCTGGGAAATGGGGTGGTCTTCTCATATGATTAGTGAATTTATGTGGGAGTCACGGGTTGAGTTTCTGTTGAGATCTTAGTCTGTTCCAGCTATCACAAAATACCTTAAATCGGAAAGGTTATAAACAACAGAAAGTTACTTATCACAGTTTCAGAGACAGGGAAGCCCAAGAGCAAGATGCTAGCAGATTTGACCTGGTGAGGGCCACTTCCTGGTTCACAGAAGGGGTCTTCTTGCTTTTTCTTCCACATGGTGAAGGAGCCAGGGAACTCTCTAGAGCCTCTTTTATACGTGCACCCAACCCATTTATGAAGGCTCTGCTCTCACGATCTAATCACTTCTCAAAGTCCCACCTCCTAATATCAGTGTGGAAGAACTTACCAAGAAAGCTTTGAAATTTAGTTACATGCAGTTGAAAGTCATATTAAATAAGAGAATTACCAAGAGGTGCCCGTGAATATAGGTATGTCAAAAAGAGCTCAGGCTTCCCCAGGGTAATGCATGAAGATTGTGGATTTGCTGGGCTTGAAAAGCAACCGGGCACACATATTTTTAAGGAACTCCAAAGGGATTTTGAACATCTTTACATATTTTCACTATTTCCAAATCTACTGTCATGAATAAAGGAAGATATTTATAGTTATTGGAGCAAGGATTCAGACTGAAATAGCTATACACTTTTCATTCAAGAGACATGGGTTTCTGGAACAGACTTTATTGGAGGAAGAAGGAAGACAGATATTTTTCTCTCAGGGTGTCCTTAGGAATGGGAGATGCATCTCATAATTTAGGAATTTAGTTTGGAGGTAAAAATCATTGACTAGAATTTTGATAAGCTATAGTCATTCTGGGTAAAACACAGTCATTGAACTTTTTTATATAATTGTGACAAAAATGGCCAGAAGCAATGAGAGTCAGAAAAAGAGTACCCCAAAAGGCTTTTCTAAAAAACACTTACCTAAATGAAAATAATGTAGATAATACAACTTATAACTTTAAGTAGGAAAAGCAAAATTGGGATCCAAGTGAATTCCTTTTTCCTTCTCATTCTTTCTTTCTCTACTGGTAAGTGATGCAACTCTAGAATAGTTTAATTGACCTTCTGTATTTCTACTTTTCACAAGGAGAGATTTATGTGTTGAAATGTATTTTACTCAGCCAGGCGTGGTGGTGCACGCTTGTAATCCCAGTACTTGGGAGGCTAAGACAGGAGGATCGCAGGTTCTCAGCCAGCCTCAGCTACTTAGTGAGGCCCTCCACAAGTTAGTGAGACCCTGTTTCAAAATAAAGAATAAAAAATAGAGCTGGGGATGTAGCTTGGAGGTAGAATGCCCTGGGTTCAATCCCCAGTACTGCAAAAAAAAAAAAAGTGTTTTACTCTGGTTCTACACTGAATAATAAGATTACAGAGTAAAATAATGAGGTAAGAGATATTTATTGACACTGACCAAAACATATACAAATATTTCTAAAGAACAAGATGAAAACATTTCTGGATTTATTATTTTTTAACAGACACCCATATTACTCTGAAAGCAAAATGTGTCATTGTCCTTTATGGAGAAGCCTATCCAGTCAGCAAGCTTCATCAGGAGCCAACCGTTTTTTGTCCTTAAAAAATGTCCAGGGAGTGGAAGTCATTGTTGCTCCACATGCCAGCAAGGACAGGCCAGCTGATAGAAGTGAGGGCTCTTCTGGAGTTTCACTGTTTACATCAAAACTGACTTGGAGCCAGGAGGGGCTCTGGGCTGGGCTGAAAGATGCTGCTGAACTGTGGCTTGAAATCCCACCAACATCAGGACCAAGAAAGCAAAGTGTGTTGCAAAACACGTGGCTCAGGTCCTACACCCTTCTGGATGGTGTCCTCGGCACAGTGGCTGCTGGATCAGAACAGGTACCCAGGCAAGACACTGGTTGAATGATGACTGTGACAGATCTCCACCTCTGATGCCCCCCAAATAACTCAACACATAAAAGCTAGTTGGGAAAAAGCCTTCCCTCAGCCTCCCTGTCTTCTTGGGCACTGAAGCCACTCTCCATAAGCAACCGCTGTGGCAGCGAAAGTTTGCCCCTTACAAATATCAGTCCTAAAATCCAAATTGCTTCATCTCAATCTCAAAGGGCATTTCAAAATCCAGATGAAATCCATAAAATTCATAAATCCAATAAAATTCCATATACAATATGGAATTTTACTCTAAAGTCAAAACAACTTTTAATATACTTTTGCTTATTCAAGTTAGTGTCTTCTCCAGAAATCCAAAAGTAGGTGTGATAAGTTAAAGATTATACAAACAGAGCTGTTTTCAATAATTTAATTATTAGATTCATGCCAAAATATATGAACTCACATGAAATAGTAAATATTATTCTTGAAGCAATTTGGACACAGTCACACACACAAGGAATAGGAAAAAACATGTTCTCCCCAAAGTGCCAGTAGTTTTTGTTGTATGGGGAAATAACAGCAACACGATTAGAGGTAAACAATGTTTTCTTCAGCTCCATCTCCAGCTTCCCCATCTCGTCTGGCCATTCTCTGTAGATTTAGCTTTGCTTCTGCTATAAATGTCTGTGGTTGAAGGTGATATGGACTTGTGTCCTGTGGGGTTGGGGACTCAGTTCTGGAGGTGTCCAAATCTGCAACAGACAGACAGCACAGGTTATAGGAGAGCCAGGCTGGCACCCACAAAGCAGATGATACTATGTCTCATAGCTTAGGAAATGCAGTGCCCAGAGAGAAGGGGCAAGCCCAGGGAGAAAGGAACATAATCGGTATCTAAAGATTTCATCGGTGCCATTAAGATGTGTTCAATTGTGTCCACAAATGTCTCTGTGGCTAAAAATTACCTTTGCAAAATACTCCTCGGGAAGTGTCAAGTGAATAAAGAGGTTATTATTCACAGCTGTTAAGTCACTGCTACTGCCGAGAAAGGGTGCCCATTTACTTTTTTAAATGGAACCAGGCCTTAAGAACACAGACATAGTCCAGTGATGTGTAATAAACCATATTTACATCTGCACCGCACCTTCCCTCAGAATATCCCAAAGGCAAGAACTGACCTCAAGACTCAAGTAATTACTTATCTGAGACTTGACTGGTATGGGCAAGGGGTGAGGAAAAAGGAGTTAAAGATCAAAGGAGACCCTCCAGTCTTATCAGTATGCAAATCTGTTAACAGTACACAAAGTACACAGCAAGAGTAGCCAGATTCCTAGGGAAATCATGCCAATATCAACTATGACTGGGCTTGCTTTTTTTTTTCTGGTTACCTAGCAACAGTGCGGCACTGTCTACTCTCTGCTTTTTTTTCTGGTAAAACCCTCTACCATGGTTTAAAGGGGAGAGTAGAGGGTGTTTGGATTTGAAGAAAGACACTTGCTGCAAATCATTTTCACTGCACTTCTTCCATTAACCACCCTCCCCAAGGCTCAGCCATATGGCAGTTTCTTTTGGAGCCAAAAGCGGGGCAGGCATGGAAATCCAGGTGCAGGGAGAGGGTGTATTGCCCTGAGGCCCACCTTCTTCTTTTTCAGTCATTAACAAGAGGCCATTATAACTCTTGCCACATTTTTTTCTTTTTTCTTTTTTTTTTTTTTTTGCGGTACCGGGGATTGAACGCAGGGGCGTTATTACCTCCGCGCTACACCCCCAGCCCTACTTTTTCTATACTTTATTTTAAAACTGGGTCTCACAAAGTTGCAGAGGGCCTCACTAGGTAGAGAGAGAGAGAGAGAGAGAGAGACAGGGGGAGAGAGAGAGAGAGAGAGAGAGAGCGAGTGAGCTGAGGCTGGCCATGAACCCGGATCTTCCCGTCTCTGCCTCCCAAAGTACTGGGATTACAAGGGTGCGCCACCACGCCTGGCGCCACATTTTTTTCAAAGCCTCTATTATTTGGATGGATATCATACCTGCTGGCATTCTAATGACAAAAATGCTTGTGACCTTTACCCTCCTGACATGGATCTTTGGTTGCTAGCAAGACAGTAATGCAAGGCTTGGCAGAAATGTCCCCACAAGGCTCCATCTTAGGAGCCAATGGGGAGAGAGCAGCCAGGCCACAGGACGGAGCCACAGGACAGAGCCACAGGTCGCCTGGAGGAGCAGTGCCGAAAGCTAAACTGTGCCTCTGAAGCAAAGGAGGCCCCTCAGGGAAGGGAGGGAGGAGGAGAAGGAGGTGAAATGAGCTCCCTAGCTTGCTCAAAGGCTTAGGCCAGCCCTGACTTGGCTTACATACCAACAGGGCACAGAGAAAAAAATCCACTTGTAATCAGGAGACTTGATTCTACTGACCCTGATTCCAAATCCTACACCTCAAATACCAGGAGCTCATTTACCATGTAAAACACAACCATGTTAGGTGCTTCTAACTGCCACCATCTATCCAGTATCTTTTCCAGGTGAAGGAGCTGTGCTGGGTCTTTAACATCTCTTTATTCCTCAAAATGTTGTAACCAGCTATTTACAGGTTGGGAAACTGAGGCTTGGTCTAGTTAAACTCTCTGCCCAACATCATGCAGTTAGGAAGTACCTTCATCTTCACTCAGAGGACCATGGCCCTGTGAAGACACCTTGCTTACTAGGTCCAGAGCCTCCTGCTCCGCATCCTCAGTGTGCTGGGAATGACTTGTCCATCTTTTCTGAGTTAAAAGACCCTGGATCTAAAGACTTTCCCTCCCTAAAATACTACATTTTGAAGGGTCACTTAACACAACAACAAATAGAAGAGAGCAAAGCCAAAGACATTCTGAGCCTCTCCAAACAGACACAGTAATTATTATAGAACAAGGAGCCTTCCCCATATAATCAGGCAGCACAAATATGCCAAGCAATGGTTTCACTATCAGAGTAAGACTTCAAATCAACCTGGGATGCTCTCCATCATATTTTACTCTGTCTGAAGATAGAGTAGGCCTGTCTGTGGCATAACACACACTTACACTCTCAATTTAAACCCAAAGAATCCCAGTTAAACTGCTGATGTTTAATATTACACAACTTCAAAGAAAAAAAAAATCTCAAAACTTCTATCTAGCAAATACTGACAGATTAAGCAGGTCACTTAAGCCACTACCGTGCTGCCTCCTCACCAGCAGAGGGTCCAGCCAGGGGGCAAGAAATACTATGTGGAGAATGAAAAATCATCTGTTGAATGAGGCAGCTGGGAGGTGATTGCTGACAAATGTGACAATGCCAGGCACCTTGGAAGCCCTTAATCCATGTACGTTTCCTTCCTCTGGGGGTAAAACATGTAGCCAAGAGTCCAAAACATGGATGGGCCTGGGAACCAGGGAAGTCCCAGTAACAGCTTTAAGAGAAGACTTGTTCCAAGAACAAGCCATGGAATCAAATGCACATCAGAAAGAATTCTTTTATCTAAAATTAAATTGTAGGCTCTAGTTTCAGAAAGATAGAGAACCAAGAAGGATTGGGGTGTTGGGTGGGTGGGAACCATGTATGTATGTGTATGCATGAGCAGGGGACGTATAGAGGTTTAATCAGAACATTTTCAAAGTCTTACTAATTCTTAAAAATATAGGAGAAAAACATTTCTAATGAGAGCTCGTTGGGCCCTAAGGTGAATGGCCCACGTTGTAATTCCAGATGTATCACTGGATGTTGCTGTAATTGCGTGTCACCTGGACGGGAACTCAATTTCCTTCTTCGTGTCCCTTCTTGGTTTCTGCCTGAACTATGTAGACAAGGTCAGTCTGTCTTTGAAATTAGAAACTGTTGCATGATTTTTTATTTTATTACTCCATTTCAACCCTGAAAGAAACTCTAGCACAACAATTATATATTTCTCAAGGCTAGCCACCTTTTTCCACACTTTTTACCCTAGAGAGTATGATCATTGTATAGAGCCCTAAACTGAAAAAACATTTGTTAAAATTAAACCTTGCTGATTCAGAAAGAAGAATTCTTGGAGAGTAAAATTAATCATCCAACTTCATTTGCGATCAAAATGTCTGCTAATTGATGGAGATAAAAATAGAATTGCTTATTTTAATAAGCAAATAAATGTGAATGCAATCATAATTTGGTCAACTAAAACCCCCAAACTATAATAATAATGATAATAATAAAAACTTCAAAGAACCAACACAGTCCTTCTTGACATAAAAGAACTAATTCAATCCTTACCATATCTCTGGAAACTAAACAGAGTGGGCATTATTAAGCTAAAATAAGGAAATTTAGGCTGAAACACATTAAAAAAAAACCCAAAGCCTGATTATACCAAGTGGAAAAGTAGAATCTTGGTTCAGAAATGTTTCTGCTACATAACTGAGCTTCTATTCACACATTAAAATTTAGTCTCCACAAGGAATTTTTATACTCACATTATGAGGACCACTGTGAGGTCTAAGTTAGTCTCCTAATGCAGTTTAAAAAATCACAGCTATTCACATTTTGGCTGGCACTATGTCTTCTTATGGATATATGGGGCAGGAAATACCTATGCTGCCAAGGGACAGGCACGCACGGGACACTGATCCAGAGCAATTCCCTAAGTCCCCTGATCTCAGCCCTTAGTTGCAACCTGCTTGTTGACATCTGCGCTTATCCTTTTCAAATTTATATCTGCTCATTCGGTATTGGAATTTGTAACAGTAAAGAGACTCAGCTGTCTTCCCATCAGCTCACCATTACTATTATTCTTTTGAGCCAATTATAGTCTCAGGGTATAAAATACAAGTGTGCATCATACTTAAAATAAATAGTGATTCCGGAACTATGAAGCAAATGAAATCTTCTAAACCACAAGGTAAAAATATAACCCTGGGCAAGTCATTTCCCCTCTCTGGGTTTCAGTTTGTGAATTGAAATCATCTTGAAGGCCTCTTAAACTTCTTGTATTATATGTGAATTGTTACCTTTGTGTTTGGGCTCAGTGATTCATCAAATAATATCCTAGAGGTACAAAATGCATTTTTCCACTGTGTTGTACTTAGGAAATGCAATCAAATTCATTACCTGAAGCTCCACATAAAAGCATGTTTTTTTGTTGTTGTTGTTGTTGTTAGACATTTTTGTCTCCTGCTCTTATCTTCAGTTTTCCCAACAACACATATTTGAGGGAAGCTCACTCACAATTCTCAAAGGATAGTATTTGGAAAGCCAACAAATGAATTGAAAATAACTCCCACAGTCAAAATCTGCACTGGATCCCCCCTCCTGGGAACCGCAAACTTCAGAGTAACTGGTCATAAAGAACAGGTTTGTGTAGAAAAGGGTTGTCTATAATTTTAAAATATTTAATTAATGTAGTCTTTTCCTTTTTCTGAATTTTCTGAATAGAAAAAACATTTTAAATCATGGTCATTTTAAATGAAAGTTTTAACTTAAAAGCACTGTATAACTTTCATTGTAAACATCAACTGCCAACATCTGAATTTAGCCCACAGTGTACCCAATGGCCAACAAACCAGAAGCCCAGGGTGTGCAAAGTGTGTTTAGTCTACCGTTACAATCACCGGCGACACATCTTCCAACCCTCTCCATGTCTTATCCCATTCGATCCTCTCCAACGAGGGTCACAGAACAGAACTCTGTGTCTGCTGAACCTTGGCTCTGTTCTTGTTTATTTTAATCAACATTCTGACTTCTACTTGGTATTACTATATCCCTTGTGCATGTTCCTAAAATAAAAATTCACACTTGCCTAGAATAGCTCTACCTCAAAAGAAAAAAAATCATGTTATCGTTAATGTTCCCATTCTGCAAAATAAATTGTATTCCCTATTTAGTGACTGATTCATGCTTCCACTCTGAAACATTTAAAAAATCATTTCCTGATGGCATTACTGGCAATCACTCTTTTTTCTCAGGAGTATTAATGCACATTTTCCTTCTAATGGAAAACATTTATTGTACTGAGCTTGAGGTATCTTCAGAGCAAAGGAAAATTGGTCTCTGTCCCT
>PVJS01004016.1:0-71678 GCA_004027185.1 Glis glis
CTACCTCCGCGCTACGCCCCCGGCCCTATTTTTTATACTTTATTTTGAAACCGGGTCTCACGAAGTTGCGGAGGGCCTCACTAAGGAGAGAGAAAGAGAGACAGAGAGAGAGAGAGAGAGAGACAGAGAGAGCTGAGGCTGGCCGCGAACCCGGATCCTCCGGTCTCCGCCTCCCAAAGTACTGGGATTACAAGCGTGCACCACCACGCCCGGCTTGATGGATTTTTTTTAATCTTTATTTTCAGCTCTGATAAAATGAAGAGAACAGCCCACAGCGTTACCTGTTTTTTTTTTTTACAAGGTTTCATATTTCTCTCCCAATCAAAAAAAGAAGAAGAAACTCAGATAAGATATCACACCCTACAACTTTGGGATTGAAAATTTAAATAATTCCACTTTCACTAATGCCAAGATGAATGTTTGTTCTTTCTAAATCCACAGCCTCTCTTGAATGGAAGAGTTTGTGTTTCTAGGTGGCAGGAGAGAGACAGGGAGGGGAAAAGCAAAAAAAAAAAACCCACAATCAAGGAGTTTTTTTTTTTTTTTTTTTGCGGTACCGGGGATTGAACGCAGGGGCGTTCTACCTCCGCGCTACGCCCCCGGCCCTATTTTTTATACTTTATTTTGAGACTGGGTCTCACGAAGTTGCGGACGGCCTCACTAAGTAGAGAGAGAGAGAGAGAGACAGGGAGAGAGAGAGAGGCAGGGAGAGAGAGAGCGCGCGTGCGTGTGCACGAGCTGAGGCTGGCTGTGAACCCGGATCCTCTGGTCTCCGCCTCCCAAAGTACTGGGATTACAAGCGTGCGCCACCACGCCCGGCTTCAAGGAGTTTTTAAAAAGTACAAACTCCTCCCCCCCTTTTTTATGGTACTAGACATTGAATCCAGGGGCATTCCACCTCTGAACTATACCCTCAGACCTATTATAAATATTTTTTGAAACAGAGTCTCTCCAAGTTGCTAAGGGCTTCACTAAATTTCAGAGGCTGGCTTTGAACCTGTGATCCTCCTTTCTCAGCCTCCCAAGTACTGGCCTTACAGGCATGCGCCACCATGCCCGGTTTATGAATTCCTGTTTAATAGCCAAGAGTAAATAAACTCTATTTCTATTGAGGTCAAATTCATGAATCGGAAACATTCAGTCAGTCATGGGCTTTGATTCTTTGACCAAAGCACAGGAGATTCACTTACAAGCTATGGATTATCACAGCTTTGAGACATACTGCATATCACACCTGCTCCCACAGGAATTTCCTTTTGCATATTTTCAAGAGCATTTTATTAAGTGCCCCCAAGTGCCAAAGGAGGTGCTAACCTAGAGTTGACTGATTGACATCCTGGGGAAAGCAAGGGGAGGGGTAAGATTTTATTCCAGCCACTTATGCAAGACAGTAGAAGGGAGAGAGGGAAGTCTAAAGCATGTGGGGGGGGAAGAAGGGGCAAGGACTCACTGGAGACCCCAGAATGAAATCTGGTTACCTTCTGCTTGAACAAGGAGCAGGCTATCTGGCCCAATGTAGAACTGTTTGGGTAATAAGGAAAAATTAACTTGAAGCCCACAGAGGGGGAATCTGACAATATAAAGAGGGAGAAAATGATAGTAGCTGAAAAGAAATCATTCTTATCTGAAAAGGATTCACTTGTTCTTTTTTTTGCGGTACCGGGGATTGAATGCAGGGGCGTTCTACCTCCGCGCTATGCCCCCGGCCCTATTTTTTTATACTTTATTTTGAAACCGGGTCTCACAAAGTTGCTGAGGGCCTCACTAAGTAGAGAGAGAGAGAGAGAGAGAGAGAGAGAGGGAGAGAGAGAGAGCTGAGGCTGGCTGCGAACCCGGATCCTCCAGTCTCCACCTCCCAAAGTACTGGGATTACAAGCGTGCGCCACCACGCCCGGCCAGGATTCACTTTCTTGAACAGAAGATTTTTTTTTTTCTGAAAACATTCACCTTCCATGCCAAATAATACTTATATAACTTTTATTAAACCAGAAAATGCAGAGACGAGAAAGGATGTTGATGAAATGAAAAAAGGCTCAGGAGCCAAAATCGGTCATAGCCAAACTGATGAAAGACTGGCTCAACGCCGCTGACCACTGAGTGGAGTGCAAAATTGAGAGGGAATCTCGGGAGGCAGAGAAAACAAGAGAAAGGGAAAAAATGAGATGAAAGTTAAGAAAACAAAAATGGAGCAGAGAACCCAGAGATCCAAACTATGAATAAAATGTGCTCCAGAAGGAAGTACAAACAACACCTAGATCATAAGCAATGGATAGAACGTGATAGGAAAGAACTTCCTACATAGGAAAAAATGACTTTGGATTAAAAGCTAAAATGAATGACCATCTCTTCAAGACCAATGCCAAGAAATATCTGACTTTTTTCACCCTAAATTTTAAATATTAAAATCAATTAGCCAATAAAAGTAAAGCATTAATGTTGGGACCATCTTCACCAATAATGTTAGACAATTTTTATATAACAGTAAATGTCAAGTAATGTCATGATTTGGATCTTTTTTTTTTTTTTTGAGGTACCGGGGATTGAATCCAGGGACATTCTACCTCAGAGCTAGACCCCTGGCCCTATTTTTTATCCTTTATTTTGAAACTGGGTCTCACGAAGTTGCGGAGGGCCTCATTAAGTAGCTGAGGCTGGCCGCAAACACGGATCCTCCGGTTTCAGCCTCCCAAGCACTGGGATTACAAGCGTGCGCCACCACGTCCGGCTGATCTGGACCTTAAATATCCCCCAAAGGTTCACATGTCAGGCTTGGTCCTCAGCCTACGGCGCTGTTGGGAGGTGGTGGAACCTTTAGGGGGTGGGGCCTAGCGGGAGGAAGTTAGGTCCTTGGGGGTGTGTCCTTGATGAGGATAGTGGGACCCCAGTCCCTTTCTCTTTTGCTTCCTGGCCACAAGGTGAATGGTTTTGATCTACTACTCATTCCCACCATGACGTGCTGCCTTTCCACAGGCCCAAAAGCAATGGGGTCAAATGACCATGGACTGAATCCTCTGAAACCATGAGTCAAAATAAATCTTTCCTTGCCGGGCGTGGTGGCGAACGCTTGTAATCCCAGTACTTTGGGAGGCGGAGACCGGAGGATCCGGGTTCATGGCCAGCCTCAGCTCTCTCGCTCTCTCTCTCTCCCTGTCTCTCTCTCTCTCTCTACTTAGTGAGGCCCTCCGCAACTTCGTGAGACCCGGTTTCAAAATAAAGTATAAAAAAATAGGGCCAGGGGCGTAGCGCGGAGGTAGAACGCCCCTGCATTCAATCCCCAGTACCGCAAAAAAAAAAAATAATAATAATAATAAATAAATAAATAAATAAATCTTTCCTCTTTCTGAGTTGTTTATCTCAGGTATTTCATCACAGCAATGGAAAGCTGATTAACACAAATAACGATTGGGCAATACTCAGAATTTTCAGGCAAAGTAAGTCAGTGGTCTCACACCAGCACTGTTGTTTCTTGCTGCTGTGAGATAAAATAACAAGTGAAGAGACTCAGAGTAGAAAGACTGACAGCAATGAAGCACTGAAGAGAGGATGTAGACACACTCGCAATGTGTTAGCTGCTCATGTTTTAATCCTGAAAATTGTGTGTGCACACACATGCATGTATGCGTGTGTGTGTGTGTGTGTGTGTGCATTTTATGAAACCAAAAATAGAGTACACACCACACAAACTTCATTAGAACAGTTTGACAAGATGTATCAAATCTTGAAAGTGGTCATTGTATAGTTAGACCTGCATTCCCATCAGTATGCAAAAGCTCCCTTGCCCACCTCCTCACTGGATTGAGTACTATGATAGGGAAGGAAGGAAGGAAGGAAGGAAGGAAGGAAGGAAGGAAGGAAGGAAGGAAGGGAGAGAGGGGGATGGAAGGGAGGGGAGGGAGAGAAAGGAGGGAGGGAAGAATAAGTGGAGGGAAAGGAAGAGTCCTAATTTAATAGGTCCCCCAAATAGGAGCTCATTGTTGTTTTATTGTGCTTTTCTATATTAACAAGTGAAGTTAATTATTTTCCATACAGTTGTGAATCATTCTATTTTCTTCTTTAAAGAATTTAATAGTGATCTTTGCCTGTATGTACATCTTATTCTCAGTAATAGCTCTTATTGAACCCAGGAGCATTCTAACTCCCAGCTACACCCCCAGCACTCTTTACTTTTTGTCTTTGAAACAGGGTCTCCCTAAGTTTCTGAGTGTCTCGCTAAGTTGCTGAGGCTGTCCTCGAACCTACAACCTTCCTGTCTCAGCCTCCCAAGTACTGGGATTAAGGGTGTGTGCCACCATGCCCAGCAGTGATAGCTTTTTTTATAATAAAGATATTATCCATTATATATTATCTCCTACAGTTCATTCTTCTTTCAATTTTGCTTAAGACTTTTTTTCAAGTCTAAAATTTTTCTTAGTGTGTTTATTTCATGAATTCTAAAATTTGTTATAGAGTCAAATATATCAATCTTTCCATCATTGTTTCTTTTAAAAATTTTTTTCTGGTACTGGGGATTGAATCCAGGCTCATTCTTCCTCTGAGCTACCCCCCATCCCTATTTTATTTTTTATTTTGAAACAGGGTCTCACAAAGTTGCTGAGGGCCTTGCTAAGTTGCTGAGGCTGGTCTCAAACCTGTGATCCTCCTATCTCAGCCTCCCAAGTACTGGGATTACAGGTGTGAAATACCACACCCATTCATTGTTTCTTTTTTTCTTTTTTTAGTATCCCAAAAGGCCATGTTATCATACTGATTTTTTTTTAACTACATCTACATTTTCCCTTGGTACTCGTAGGTCAGTGGCTCTGGACCTCGGCTGCACATTTAAATTACCGGTCAAGCCGGGCATGGTGGCGCACGCTTGTAATCCCAGTACTTTGGGAGGTGGAGACCGGAGGATCTGGGTTCGCAGCCAGCCTCAGCTCGCTCGCTCTCTCTCTCTCTCTCTCTCTCTCCCTGTCTCTCTTCTCTATCTCTCTACTTAGTGAGGCCCTCCGCAACTTCGTGAGACCCGGTTTCAAAATAAAGTATAAAAACTAGGGCCGGGGGTGTAGTTCGGAGGTAGAATGCCCCTGGGTTCAATCCCCAGTACCGCAAAAAAAAATAAATAAATAAAAAATAAATAAATAAATAAATAAATTACCAGTCAAGCTTTAAGAATGGTTCATACTTGGGCCTCAGCCCGTTCCCCTCCATTCTGACTTAATGGGCCTGGGGTAAGCTCAGCAGAGGAAGTTTTAAAGCTCTGAGGGCAAGAAGGTATTGCAAACTTCTTCCATAAATGGGCAGATAGTAAATATTTTGGATTCTGTCACAACAACTCAAGTTTGCTGTAAACAAATGGGTGTGGCTGTGTTCCAGTGAAATTTTATTCGTGTAAATAAGCCATGGGGACTAATTGGCTCCACCTGCCTTGGAAGCCTGCTATTCTGATTTGTCCTGCGCCAGAATCCCCTGGGCTTTCTAAACATTGATTCTGACTTAGTGGGTCTGATGGGGCCTAATAGTCTGCATTTCCAACAAGCTGTAAGTTGGGGCCATTAGAAGAACACTCTGAGAAAACAAGGCTGCAGGGCAGTAATTGCCCAACCTGGCCCCAACCTCAACCAGGACTAATTTTAAAACAGCACTAATGCCAGCCTCCCCCACCCCACCTCTGCCCTGCCCCATATTCTAATTCAGTGAATCCAGGAACAACCAGGGTATAAGAATTTTTCTACAATTGTAATCCTCATGTGCAGCCATGTTTGGGAACCACGGGTTTTAAATACCTTTTCTTTTTTTAATCTTTTACTTCAATATGTTAATCCATATTGAAGCATTTATTTATTTTGGTTAAGAGTATGCCAAAAGGACCAAGCTTTATTTTACTCCCCTCAAGCAAACTTCCCTTTACCTGAATAATCACTTGAGCAATTTAAACTAATAATCTGCCCATTCGGCACACCACCTGTCTACTCAAATTAATTTTAAAGAACATATGACCTAACCATAAGTTAGAAGAAATCAATAGTATGAGAGATTACTTGTAAAATAATTCATTCAGCTGAAGAATTAGGGGGAAAGTTGTCTTAACAATATGAGGAGAAGAATGATTTCTAGTTTAGGATTTATAATTAAATAATCAGAAAATCAATAAAGATTAAAATTGATTTAAAAATGCTGAATCATTTTATGAGGGCAAATAATAGCAACAAGAAAACAAACAAACAAAATTAAGTCCTGGCAAATTTAATAGAAAAAAGTTATGCACAGTTATATATATACTAATAAAACTGAACACCTTAGTAAGAATGACTCCGAAAAAACATAAACTTTGAAAGAAAACCACTATAGGACAGTAACTGAGTTATAAATTTAAAATGTAGTAATAGCTTTTCCCCAAAGATTCTGTATCCACTTAATTTATTATTAAATTTTAAACACATTTTATTAAAATTCTAAACTTTTTCATAATACAAAAGGAGATGGAAAGCAACCAAACTTATAAAAGAAACAAAAACTTGGTACCAAAAATTAACTCTCAGTCCAAGACTAAAATATCACTAAGATCAGAAATGCTAAAATTCTATGTAAACTACCCAGACATATAATTCACCAAAGAATTAAAATTATAATCTAGTCTACTCTGGTTAAACATGGTAGATTGAACACAATGGTTTGTCTCTAGACCTTATTAAAGTCATACTAAAGTTTGGTGGGAACAATAAAATCCCACAAGGGCAAAAAGAGACAGTGACAAATCTAAGTGTTTAAAAGGTTGGTAGACAACATCATTCTCAGTACTACGTGGGGTGGGGGGGACACCAAGAGCTGTGTGCATGTATGTTAACACCAAACTGATACTCATTGTGATGTGAGACTACAATGCACCAATAAAAACATAAAAAAATAAAAAATAAAAGTTTGGTAGATGAAAAGTAGATATTCTATTGAAAATTAAGTTGGCAGAGCTGAGAAAGTTAGCTTCACATGTGTATAAGATATATAATGAGGACAAAATACCTATGAATATACAGTTGGCCCTCCATCTATGGGTTCCACAGTCTCAGATTCAACCAACCTTGGATTGAAAATATCTGGGAAAGAATTGCATTTGTACTGAATAGGTACAAATTTTTAACAACTACTTACATAATATTAAGTTCTATAAGTAATCTAGAGATGACTTAAAGTATATAGGAGGATATATATATATAATTTATACAAAAATATTAGGTTGTTTTTGATAACAGACTTGGGCAGGGGTGGATTTTGATATTCCAGGAGGGATCTAGAACCGATCTCCTGCAGATACTGAAGGCCAAGTATATATAAATATTTCCATAATAATAATAGAATATGCTGGGTGTGGTGGCGCATGCTTGTTAATTCCAGTACTTGGGAGGCTGAGACCGGAGGATCCGGGTTCGCAGCCAGCCTCAGCTACTTAGTGAGGCCCTCCACAACTTAGCGAGACCCTGTTTCAAAATAAAGAATAAAAAATAGGGCTGGGGGTGTAGCTCAGGGGTAAAATGCCCTGGGTTCAATCCCCAGTACCACAAATAATAATAATGATAATAATAATAATAATAATGATAGAATATGAGAGCCAAGAGTGGTGGTACATGCCTGTAATTCTAGTACTTGGGAGGCTGAGACAGGAGGATCGCAGATTCTTGGGAAGCCTCAGCAACTTAGCAAGGTCCTCAGAAACTTAGACCCTGTTTCAAAATAAAAAATAAAATAGGGCCGGGTGTATAGCTTAGAGGTAGAATGCCCCTGGGTCCAATCCTCAGTACTACATTTAAAAAAAGAACATGAGAAATGTCTTTTGCCAATAATATGAAAGAGGAATGCCATAGAGATGGAGGTCAATAGTGGTGGTGGGGAAGAGATCACAGTGAAGAAGAAATCAACAGCCCAAAAAGGATTGAAGTGACTAAAACTGGGAAGAGGAAGGCTGCAACCATGACACTGATGGGTTGGAGTACCAAACAGAAGCAGCCAGTACATAGCAGGGGGTATAGGTATTCGTGTTGTTAAAACAGGGCAATCTCTGGAGTGAACTGGTAATGCCTTAAACAAACACATTGTCTCCACAGCTGTCAAATCAGCTTTTGGGGAACACACACACACTGCATCATCCCTCAGTAGTCTCCAGACATGTTGCAAAAATGAACACAGCATTCACATATAGACTAGCAGAAAATTTCAAATCTAAAGATTAACACAAAACCAAGAATCACCAAATATTTGAGGAAATGCAAGTTACCCTTGAAGACAGGCACATATTCTAGTAAACTTATACTTACAGATTAACAAAGCAATTTCAAAATATTGCTTTAGAAAAACCATAATTATGAGAAACATAAAAAGATGTGAGACAATGTGTCACTTCAACAAAAATCAACTAAAATTTTCCATTTCAAAACTTCAAAAGACAAGCTGAATGGGAGAATGGACATGGCTACCTAGCAAACTGGAGGACTAGACTTTCAAAGAGAGATCTCTTCATTCAAAGGGACAAAGAGATGAAAATCACAAAAGAAAAGTTAAGGGACATGGAAGACAGGTATAGAATTTTCAACATCCATGCAATCGAGTTACCAGGAGGAGAAAATGAAAGAAATAGAAAGCAGGGAACATTCAAAATAATATTAGAATACTGTTCCCTAAACTGAAAGAATAATCTGAATCCTCAAATTAGAAAGGTCAGTTAAGTGTCCAGCAGCTTAAATTTTTAAAAAACCTAAATCCAGGCATATTGTGGTGTAACTTCCTAACATCAGTGTATTGCATGTATGTTAACACCAAACTGATACTCATTGTGATGTGAGACTACAATGCACCAATAAAAACATAAAAAAAGAAAAAATCCCTTCAAAACAATGAGAATCAAATTATTGCCAAAAATCTCCTGATTGCAGTGGAAGCAAGAAAACAAAGAAAGGATATCTTCACAGATCTCAGGGAAAATGATTCTGAACCGAGTAATACATACTTAGCTGGCTGGAAGGAAAATAAATCCAAAAGAAGTGAGATACAGGAAGCAATGTGGGAAAAGATAAAAGTGATGAGTCTAAATATTGAATGAGTATTTTTAAAATAACAATGATCTAAAACTAAAATATCTAAACTACAAGGAAAATAGAAGTATGAAGGAGAGAGTGCAGGGGAAGAAATAAACATTCTTGTTTTGTTTCAAGGAAGGATACAATTATTTATGTCTATTAACACAAAAAAGTAATTTTAAGTAGGTATACCAAAAATCTTAAGAATATATTTGAGATTACAAAGTCCAAATCTTAAAAAGGAAAAATAACGCAAGAATTTAATTGAAGTGGAATAAAAGTAGAAAGGAAATTAATCAATTTAATTAAAAGGCAAAAAATGAAAAGCATATTAATTAGAAAAAACAATTGCAGAAACAAAAAAAGTCCAAATATGTTTGCAACCACAATAAAAATGAATGGATTAAATGCATTATATTAAAAGAGAAAGATCCTAATAATATGTGTGTATGTGTATACATATAAAACAAACCCCAGAGTCATACTGCTTATAAGAGATCCGTTGAAAACAAAATACACAAATGAAAATTAGAAATAAAGGATAGAAATTATTTTGAAATTGTTAGCAAATGCTAACAAAAAAGGAGCAAACAGATCAATGATGATATCAAATAAAGTAGCAGTTTCTGTGGAAAAAAAAACACACACACAAAATAAATAAAAAGTAATACTTTATGTTGATAAAGGAAAAAATTCATCAAGATTATGCAACTGAAAAATCTCTACACACCTAAGAATGTATCTTTGAGATAAATAAAATAAAATCTAATGGGAATGCATCAAACAAAAAAATATTGAAAATGCCATATCAGTGGGAAATTCTAATGTTTCTTTTTCAGAAACGATGATATTCATTAGCCTAAAATAAGCACATATATAGAATATTTATATAATATTTAATTTATTAGGGTATATTTGTATATATATTTCTCTGAATATCTGGGTGATTAAATACATGCATATATTACTCAGTAAACTGGGAGCATACATTCCTTAATAATAACAATTGAACAGTCACAAAAACTGACTACATATTAGCTACAAAGAAATCTCACCAAATTCCAAAATGCAGAAATCATCTCAGTAATAGAATAAGAAAATAACAAAAAATGCCAAAAGTGAATAAATAATAGAGAAACAGACTGTATTATATAAACAAGAATTTAATATACAATAAAGAACTCATCACAAATCAAAGGGGAGATAAGAATTATGCAATAATGATGGAAAAATTGGCTAACGATGGGGATCAACGTAAATAGTGCATCATACCATAACTGAATAAACGTGAGATGAATTAAAGGCTAAATAAAAATAATAACACATAGAAAAACTGAAGAAAATTTATTAGCCCTTTGAAAGAGGAACACTAAACTAATTTATGAGAAGAATCATAAATTTTTTGAAATATTGGGTTGGGCACCATAAAATATGAATGTTTAAAAATAATAGACAATATCCATTAGAAAATAATCAAATATGATACAATAAGGAGAAATCCTTTTAATTCCAAAAGCATTATGTAAAAACTATATCATTAGTTGATAAGTAGGCAAAATCATGAAACGATACATCACAAAATAGAAAATATAACTTAGTAAACAATCATCAGAAATTATCATAATTAAATGTAGGATCTAAAAACTATGAAATTACTAGAAGAAAACATAAAGGAAAGTTCCATGACATAGGTTTGGGCAGTGATATTTTGGACATGACCTCAAAGGTACAGGTAATGTAAGCAAAAATAAACAAACTGGATTACACCAAACTAAAATGCTTCTTTCTGCACAGTAGTGGCAACAACCGACAGAGCAAAACGACACCTACAGAATGGAAGAAAACACTGGAAAACTATACATCTCGTAGGGGTTAATACCCAAAATATACAAGGAACTCAATACCCAAAACAAGCAACTCTATTAAAAGTAGGCAGAGGAATGTGAAGAGACATTTCTCAAAAGAAGACATACATATGTCAATGGGTATATGAATAAATGTTCAATATGACTAATCATCAGGGAAATGCAAAATAAAATCACAATAGATATCCCCTCAATAGATACCTCCTCACATTTGCTAGAATGGCTATTATCAAAAAGACAAAAGATATAATGTTGGTAGCAATGTGGGAAAAAGGGAACTCTTGCACACTGATGGTGGGAATGTAAATTAGTACAGTTATTATGGAAAATAATATGGAAATTCCTCAGAAAGTTAAAAATAGAACTGCTATATAATCCAGTAATCTCACTGCTGGGTAAATATCCATAGGAAATAAAAATTGTATTTAAGAAGAAACATCTGCACTCCCGTGTTCATTGAAGCACTATTTGAAACAGCCAAAATATAGGATCCACTGTATACGCAATGGAATACTATTCAGACATAAAAAAGAAGGAAATCCTGCCATTTGCAACATGGATGAACAGAGGATGTTGTGTTAAGTGAGATAGGCCAGAGAGAGACAAATACTGCATGATCTCACTCATATATTGAATCTGGAAAAGTTAATTTCATAGAATTAGAGAATAGAATGACAGTTTCTAGGGGCTGGAGCAGTTGGTGGAGAGGTGCTTGGTGAGATGGAGGTCAAAGGACACAAAATTTCAGTTAGAAGGAATAAGTTTGAGAGATTTATTGTACAACATGGTGACTATAGTTACTAATGTATTGTGAAAATGCTTTTAAAAGAAAAAAATAAATGCAAATTAAACAAAATACAGTAAGCATGTATTTACTATATATAACTAGCAATATATTTGAGTTTTGCCTTGGGGAGATGACTCCACAATGAAATACTTTTATAATTTAATGGTGGAATTATAAATTGATAAAACCTTTTCAGCAAGTAATTCAGCATTATGAATCAAATTAATTCCATTGCTGGTAATACAGGCTAAGAAAATGTAACAAAATAAGGGGAAAGTGCTACAGGAACAAAGATGTATGTCACAAAATTATTCATTAAACAAGAAAAATAGAAAACAGTGTAAGACCTAAAAACAGGTCTTCTTAAGTATATATAGCCAATCTTCTTTATGGGATAGTATAGACATTCAAAAAATATAACAAGAAAAATGTTATGAAATAATATTAAATTAAAGAAGTAGGATGTAGAAACTAAAATGGTGGTTATCAGTAGCTGGTGGAGACAAAAAGAGGTTTTTATTTTAGTGGAAATTGAATTTCAGGCTTGAAAAATGAAAATGTTCTGGAAATCTTTTTTGTAACAATGCAAATATACCAAACTGTTAATTTCAAAATGGTTAGGATGGAAAAGTGTATGTTATATGTTCTTTATCACATACAAATACAAAATTGTTTTCCTGAAATAGCAAACTGGAAACATTAAAAAAAAACCTAAGAAATAAAATATAAGGTGCATGTTCTCTATAATAAAACTATAAAAAAAACTTGCATAAAATGTCAATGACGTTGGCCTTACCCAGGCAGGATTTTTGGATTTTTAAAATTTTCTCCACTTTAAAATTTTTTTCTAGCCAGGTGCAGTGGCGCACGCCTGTAATCCCAGTACTTGGGAGGCTGAGACAGGAGGATCGTAGGTTCGAAGTCAGCCTCAGCAACTTAGTGAGGCTCTCAGCAATCTAGCAAGACCTTGTTTCTAAATAAGAAATAAAATCGGGCTGGCAGTGTAGCTTGGGGGTAGAATGCCTCTGGGTTCAATCCCCAGTACCAAATATAAAAAAAAATTCTATAATGTTTACATTAAAACTTTTACTCCTAATTACTTCTGCTGTTGTTATTAGGTCAGTGGCAAGTCAAAAGTGGAGCCAGGTTTTCTGGCTCTGAGCTCCATGCCCATGTCCCACATTCAGTCACTTGAAGCCACTGGCTCAAGGTGAAGAGGATCTCAGCTAGTGCTGTCCCTTCAGAGGGTCAGACTTGGTGCCCAGGACCTGAACAAACAAGATGGCGTCACCTGAGATCTAGCACTGTGATATTTCAGCAGTGACCAACTAGACGCATGAAGGGATTTAGGAGCCCTTTCTCAGATGCGTGAGGAATTGCTGTACAGCCAGAGATAAAGGGATACACCAGTAAATGATTAATCATTCACTGTTCCGGTTCCTGTTATCCTGGACATAAAAAAACTCAGATCAGTGCAAGCAAAGTCCCAGAAGAGCACAGAGCACAACACACAGCAACAAACACCTCCTGGCCCGTGGTGGACAGCCTGTCTGGGTTTTCGAATTTGCTATTTTCCTTTCCCTTTCACTCCTTAATCTTTAAATCCAAAAAGCTGAAAGACTACAATAAACCTTTATCATTTCCAATCCCTGCAGCCCAGTGCAAATCCTGAGGACCAGTTCTTTTTGTGGTCTTTGAGAAGGTCACTGTCATCTGTCCTTGGTTAAGCCAAGGACAGGAGAAGTGGGGGTAGGGGGTGCACGTAGCACAGGGAGGCCTCTCCTGGGTAGTCTCCTCACCCTGTTGCCCTCACGAGTCCCATCTCCCTTCCCTAGTGTGGGCACTACTGGGACCAGCTGCTTCTCAGCCCTGCCACAGAGAAAATCTGAGCTCTCTTCCCACCCAGCTAGAGAAGAGGCCTGTCTTTCTTGCTCTCAACTGCCTCTGAGCTTTTGTCCCTCCAGATAGAAAGCATGGGCTATCTTGCTTGTCTTAGCTTCTCAGCATCTTCTCCCTGGGCAACAGTTCAGGTTGTTTTTTTTCCTACCTTACCCCAGTCCTGGTCCCCATTCTGACAGATACTAAACATCAGCTGATGTTCAAACTGGAATTGTCACCTATTCATCCATCCATCCATCCATCCATCCATCCATCCAATCATCCATCCATCCCATGCACATGCACTAAGTTCCTGCTCTGCATCAGCCACTCTCAGTTCTAGACTCTGAAGTCTCAAGGATGAAGCATCTGGTTCCAGGCTCTTTGAACAGAGAAGCCAAAAGTGGGGAAACAGTTTAAAAAGGAAACAGTCTTGTTGACTTCACTTCTTAAATGCCTCAGCTACTTAGTGAGGCCCTCTGCAACTTAGTGAGACCCTGTTTCAAAATAAAGAATAAAAAATAGGGCTGGGGGTGCAGCTTGGAGGTAGAATGCCCATGGCTTCAGTCCCCAGTACCAAAAAAAAAAAATGTATGTGAAATAACTCATCTTTCCCCTCTCTACTGCCAGGACCATGGTCCAAACCGCCATTACCTTCAGCTTGGCCAAGAGCCCCCAGGCCGGTCTGTCTCCTGCTTCACTCTGCCCACCAGCCCCACCATTGCTGGTCAGAGGCTGGCAGCACGGTCTTCTCTAACACTGATCAGAGTACACTGCTCCCTGCTGAAAGCTTCCATCTCACTAAAATGCATTTCTGACTCTATCTCGCACTGGGAGGCTTCCTGTGACCTGGTCTCCATTCAAGTCACTACCACTTGTGCCCCCACACTGTGTGTCTGCTCATTTCCCAGTAGGTTCTCAGCTCAGGGCCTTCCCTCCTGTTCCTTCTCTCTGGACTCTTCCCCCAGATCACTGCAAGGCTCGATCACAGCGGAGTCCTCTGGCCAGCCTGTCTAGAAGCCCTCTCTCCTCCTCCATGACCCTGTTCTTTATAGTATTTGTCACTATCTAGCATTATCTTTCTGCTTGTTGAAGTGTCCTTTCCTGCCTGTTTCTGGGAACAGTGTCTGCTCCATGGGGGGGAGCCGACGGCTCACCAGCAAGCTGTCATTCTCTAGACCAGTGGTGACTGGCACACATGGGCACTCGCTGCTGGAAATGAATGGATGCATTGACGGGAAATCCTTTCAACAGAAAAGAAGGGTATTAGATACAGGTTAAACTCATAGTTTTTCTCAATTACTCAACTCCTCAGGAAAGAGTCTGATTTCTCTTTGCTTGAGAACCCCATGCTTTATGCGCCTCTCCCTAGCTGCCTTGATGTTGGCCCTTAGCTCCTCTTTGCAATGACAGGAGAAAAAATATAAGGAAGCTTATAGACATAGACTCATGAATATTTAGACTCCAGATATTTCAGCCTAAGGAAATCTTTTTAGCCAGTACTAATGAAAAGGATTGACTAGACCCCCCCCCCGCATCTCTTGCTTGTTAATTGGAATTTTGCTATGCATAATTATACCATATAAAGGTATTTGAATTATGGCTCACATCAGAATCCCAGGCTGAGTTTCAAAGGGACTATATTTCATTTTAAAGAAGTTGCTGGGTATGGTGGTGTGTGTCTGTAATCCCAGTACTTTGGGAGGCTAAGACAAGAGGATCACAGGTTTGCAGCCAGCGTTGGCAACTTAGCAAGACCCGTTTCAAAAATAATAACAACAACAACAATAATAATAATAAAATAGAGCTGGGGTTTGACTCTACTAACCCTTCTGGAAATAAAATTATCCCTCCCTAAGACTAGGATTTTTAGATCTGGAATTGTAAATTTAAGTCATCTATTTGAAACTCCTATAAATCATGGATGCCCAAATAATGTCGAATTCCTATCGAAAGGCAGCTAAGGGGGAAAAAATCTGACTTAAAGCACTTTTCTTGTGATTTCTACTGGGTACAGACAATGAAGTTCCACCTAAGCCAGGCAAGACCACACTCCAATGGCTCAGGGCAAGAACCAAAGAGTGCAACAAACCGCAACTTTCACTATTGCCCCTGAAAAAAAAAGTTATTGATATCTCCAAATGCTTTATAGAAAATGCTGACTCACTAGAAATTATTGCCACTTAATAAAAGATAGAAGTCTGTCCCTGTCATTTGCCAAACTTTCCCCATTGTTTCTGAAATGTAATTTTTAATAGCTCTACAGCAATCGGGAGCACTGCAGGCCAGTTACATTCATCTAGAAAGAAGGACGAGCTTTCTGCCTTGCCCAGCACTGCTGAGTACGGCGGGCATGCCAACGAGACTGGAATGGAGGTGGCTGCCACCCTCCACTGAACACTTCCCTTAGTCCAGCTCCCGGGAGAGCACTTCCTTTCCAGAAGCCTCTGGAAATATGGATACCTTTTGGAGAAGAGCTGTGGTTGGGAGGGACCTTACCCCAAGAGGCACAAACCCTGCAGCAAGACGCCAAAGACTGCCAGAAGTTCTCGGGTTCCTCCTTCTCGGGAAGAGCAGGCCCAGACTTCACGCGGTAGCCTTTGTGGAACAAATCCCCCAGAGACTTCTTGCGGCGCCTGGAGGGTGCGTACACCTCGGTGCTGGTGTTGCTGGGCGGGTGGTGGTATACCAGAATCTTACTGGGGATCATTGCAGAGGCAGAGAAGTGGGCTGGACTTTAGGCTCCCTTCAGTTCACTCGGTGCTCAAGCCGATGTTCTGGAAGGATCTGGAGGAGCCTGTGTTCCTCTGACCTGTGCTGCAGACAGGTCCTCCCACCCAGGACAGTGTGGCTCACCAGCAGCAATAGTGGAGCAAAAAGACACCCTCTCTCCCTCCCCGCCAGCCCTGCTGCAAGAACCGCAGCGAACTGGAGCATCGGACGCACGCAGCCAGGTCAGAAAGGCAGTGAGAGGAACAGGGGAAGCTCTGATCCATTATGTCTGACAAGCTGATCTATGAGCTTCATTCTGGAAATTACCACATAAGCTCCTTTGGACATGGTTTAAGGGATGGGAAGAGAAAAGGCTGTAATCCTTCAAATCAGGTGGCACAGAACAGGGGGTGAGACTGGCTGCACTGTGGGGCCCACTGAGTCATAGCTTTTATCTTAGTGACCCTACTGGACAGTTGAGAACTCATGGGGAGGATGCCCTGAGAAGACATGATGCCCAATTAAAAAGAAAGACTGAACGGCCCCGCCTCTCCGGTCACACCTCCCACCACCCACATAACCTCCATACACAAATCGTCTGATAATCCTTTAAGTAGGATTTAGGCAGAGGAGGGACTCTGTGCTTTCCAGGGGAGAGTGGGAGGGACTCCAGTCAGAGCTCCTCGCCCCCCACTCCCTGGTCCTCTCCTCCTCTGCATCTCCTCTCATTGCCAACCCTGGCCCCTCTTTAGTCTCCACTATGGACTGAATTTTCCTCCAATTCATGTTCAATCCCTAATCTCAATGTGACCGTATTTGTAGATGGAACCTTTGAGAAGTAATGAGGTCTAGATGAGGTCTATGGGTTAATGTCCTTCTAAAAAGAGACACCAGAGGGCTTGTTCTTTCATTCTTCTTGTCATGTGAGGACCCTGTGAGAAGATGGCTGCCTGAAGGCCAGAGGGAGAGCACTCACTAGAACCTGACCATGCTGGTGCCCGGACCTAGGACTTCCCGTTTCCAGAACTGTGAGAAAGGAAACCTGTGTTGTTTATGGCAGCCAGTCTGTGGTGTTTTGTTATAGCAGCCCAAGGAAACTAAGACAATATCCATCCCCAGGGCACTGTGTGTAAATAAAAAATACAGCATGGACAGAGAGAGGGAAACACTAAAAATGTAAACAGAGAACTATCTAGATTCTGTAAGCTATTAGTCAAGGCTCCTCATAATTTGGTTCTCACCCATTTTTCTAGCCATCTAGCAAAGCTAAAATTGGTAAGTGGAATTTTCAGAGTATGACTTATTTCTTCACAATGCAGATGAATTCATTCACTCAGCCACAAAGTACAAAACATCTATTATGTACAGGCACTGTGCTGGGCACTGGGTGATTCAGTAATTAACAGAGACAATACAAGTCCAGCCTAGATGGAGTTTACAGTCTAATAGGAGAGAAGGACAATACAAAGGTTTTATCATACTGTAATTAATCGATAATTCGGGTAAAGTACAACAAAAGAAACACATAAGTATCTATCTTGGGCTTCTCTTATGCACATTTGAGTATGCATATACATGTGTGTTACATAAGTGTGTCTGTATGTAAATGTGATGCATATACATGTATATCACATAGTTATCTGTGCATAAATGTGATGTGCATATACATGTATTTACTTAAGTGTGTCTGTATGTAAATGTTATGCATATACATATATGTCACATAAGTGTGTCTGTGTATAAAGTGACATACATATAGGGCTTCACATTAGTTCTGAATCCTAATGGTTGAGGATCAGATGCCTCCGGTTGAAAGAGATAACGTTTATGGTGATGGCAATTCTTCCAGGTTGAGGGAAGGCATGACAAATACTCCAAAAATGGAAGAAAATGATTTGTCGCCCTCACTGGAGGCTCAACCAATGGGGAAGCCCAATCTTGGACCTCGAATCTCCAAAACTGTGAGCTGAATAATCCTTTCTTTACTTGTAAGTAGCCCTTGTCAGGTGCTTCATTAAGTGACACAAAGCTGACCAATGCTAAGGAAAGGGACAAATGTTGACTAAAAGTTGGCACAAGAAACTTTCCAGAGTGATGGAAATGTTTTCTAAGTTGATACAGGTGATAGACCGTTCTACTGGTGCATACATCTGTCAAAACTCACTAAATTGTACCCTTAAAATATTTATATTTTACTTATATATAATATACCTCATTAAAAATATTGAGGTTGACTGCTACTTGAGATGGTGATCACCTGGTCACCAGGGTTATTCAAACAGAGGCTACTTGTACGAGCTTGTTCAACCTGAGGCCTCTAACAGAGATCATCTGCTATAACCCTATCAATTCTCTCACAATTTCGGGGGGCAGTAGTGGCATGAAACCTCAGCAACTCAGAGAGATGACTGGTTTTGGAGAAGAAAAAGAATTTGTATTCAGGCTGGGTCACCTGAACAAGCTCTGTAACCCCTAGCCTACGTTTCTTCATCTCTAAAATAGAGATGCTAACATCTGCTTCCCAGATGACTACCCAGATTAAATAAAATGAGGGTTGCAAAGCTCTCTGCCCATGGAATGATGCTCAGAAGATTCTCCTCCATCCATCTACCATAGTTCTAGGGTAGTCAAAGTGGCCTACACTCTGTTCATGGAAGCCTCATCATTACTGGGCTGGGCTGGTCTCCTACTGTAAATAATCCCAAACTCTTCCTGTCGCCAGATCTGCCCCTTCCTAAGCTGTTGGCCTGGTGCTAAATATGAACTAGCTGCTGGGATATGGATCCTGACATATCCATTAGGAGCTGGGAGTTCTTGGAAGAGTTACTCAAACTGGGCCTCTCGTTCCTGACTCTTACAGTGGGGAAAACTCCACATGATAAGCCTATACACCACAAGCAAGGTTTCTTGTAGGTTTAAAACACTTAAAAAAGCCAGGCGTGGTGGCACATGCTTGTAATCCCAGTACTTGGGAGGCTGAGCCAGGAGGATTGCAGGTTCGCGGCCAGCCTCAACTACTTAGTGAGGCCATCCGCAACTTCGTGAGACCCTGTTTCAAAATAAAGAATAAAAAATAGGGCTGGGGATGTAGCTCAAAGGAAGAATGTCACTGGGTTCCATCCCTGGTACCACACACACACACACACACACACACACACACACACACACACACACTTAAAAGAGAATCCTATGCAAATATGTACACATGCAAATGAGATTTGGCTCATTTTTTCTGGTCATGATTCTATGGAAAAAAACTTGTCCTGAACTGTACCCACATTTTACATCCCTCTCCCTCAGCATGTCCTAAGTGATGCCCTACATTATCTGCCCTAAGGAATTCCAGGAGGACTTGATCTGTCTTTGGAGGCATAGAGTTGCTAATGTGGAGTATTGATCTTCATCTACAGTCACTGTGTGAAAACCCCTGCTCCTTCTCCTCTGCCTTAGGCTTGTTTCTCTGACTCACAGGGAGGTGGTCAGGAAAGGTAAACATGAGAATATTCATTCATTCAGTTTAAAATATTGACCAAGCAATGAACTCAGACACAACTGACCTCTGTAGTGAAGTCATAGCTAACTCCCTGGACCCTGTGCAAAGTATCAGTGCATTTGTTCAACCACAGATTTTTAACTAAGCACCTATTTAGAAGAGAGGTAGGATTTGTGATCAGAGTTAAAGGATTCAAATCCCAGCTCTGCCATTACTTGGGAGTGAACAATTTCAAGTTTCTTCAACTCAAAGTGTCTCAGTTGTCCTAACTGTCTCATGGCACATAGCAAGTATTCCAAAAGTGCTTGCTATTACTATTACTATGAGCTAGATATTGAGTCAGGTATACTGGGGATAGAAATGTGATTTGCTATAAGTTCATTTTCAAGGAATTTACCATCTTGTGGAGCAGTTTAAAATATATAATTGTATTTAGCTATGGCGGTGCCATCATTGGGATATTGAATGTCCCTCAAGGGTCCACATCTTAAAGGCTTGGTCCTGGGGTGTTGCTACTGGGAGGTGGTAGAACTTTTAAGAAGTGGAACCTAGCTGGGGGTCTTTAGGCCACTGGGGCCCTTTTTAAAGGGGATTATGAAACCACAGGTTTCTCTCTCTCTCTCTCTCTCTCTCTTTTCTTTCTCTCTCTCTCTCTGTTCCTGGTCACGAGGTAAGTGGTTTTGCTTTATTAGATGCTCCTGCCACGATGGGCTGCCATTGCCAAAAACAATGAGTATTCCTGGTCATGGACTAAAACCTTCAAGCCGTGAACCAAAATAAATCTACTCTCTGTAAATTAGTTATCTCAGACATTTTGTTATAGCAATGAAAAGCTGACTAGTGCAGATAGGAAAAATAACTACCCAGATCATTATATTTTAGGGGAGGACCCCCTACCATAGCCCTCTTTCCTCACTTGGCCATTGATATCTGACATTTCCTATCATGTAAGATGCAGCATTACATGATAGGAAACACTTGTGCTTTTGGAGGAGACAGATGTGAGTTTAAATTCTGGTTCTGCTCCTTACCCACTGTGAGAATATGGGTTGGTTATATAAAACTGTAAACCTGTTATTGCATATAAAGAATAAAGATAATATTAAACCTCTAAGGAGGAGATTGTGACAATAAATCAGTCTAACGTGTTTTAAAATGCCTTTGGCACAGAATGTGCTACATAAACACTCATTCCTGGTCTCTTCCCAAGCCCCAGCACTTGGCCCCTTTCCCGTGGTCCAATGGACTGGTCCCTATTAAAATGCACATCTCCCTGGCGTCATTTATGCCTCAGAGAGAAATGAGGATGAGGAGGAAAAGCATGAAGCCACCTGGGCTTTGGGGGGAGGGACGGTCACAGAGGAAGGAGCATGAAGGAGCCAACTGTGAAGCCAGTAGTGAACTAACATCTAAACCCACTTGTTGGCAAGTGTTGGCCCGATTTTTAGCTGACAAGAGAGTCATCCGATGTTTGTGATTTGAAATAGAGAATACAAGTGTCAAGGCTGAATCTATGACCAGGCACATATTACTTACACTATAATTTATTCTCAGAATCCCAGACCATTTGAATTAACTTCCTTCCAGGTCACCTCCACATACTCTTACTCCTACCAGAAGCCTATGGTGTTTGCTCAGGCCTCAAGGGAAGGGAAAGAAGACGCTTCCCTTTGGCCTGTGTCTGCACTATTCAAGAGACTCCTTCCAACCTCCAGTTAATCTGCTTCTTCTACTAGACCAGCCTACTCATTCCCTCACCTGCTTTCTTCCTTCCTCCTGAGAACTAACAATCTGTGGGGCACTGGAGTCTCTAATGCAGCTCATTTTTCCCTCCCCCTCCTTCCTTCTTTACTAACTGGCATCAAATGCCACCAACTTCTCGGTCCCTATGGTTTTCTCTATTTCCAGAGAAACCGCCTCTGATATATGTCTGTCCTGGCACACCCTGTGTGATGTTGGAGACAAATGAATCCAACCTCATCCAATCTCCTCTTCCCCAAGATGAAAATCTGAACTCAAAGAACAGAGCAGAAATAATCCTCTCTAATCTCACTTCCTGTGGCGAGCTCCAGCTGGGCAGCTGACACATGGCCCCAAGCTTCCCTCCTGCCTGACATTTGGACCCATAGGTGACAGATGGCCATCCCAGGTCACTGAAGTACCCACGGGTTTGATTTTTCAGATCTGTACCCTCATTGATTGCAGAAAGAACCTGAATCCATTGACATGGATAAAAAGAAAAATAAAACCCCATGGATAGAAATACCCCAAGACAGGGCTCCCACTTTGTAAAAGTAGAAGGGAAGGGTATTACCAGACACCCACCAGTACCAGCAGGAGAGTGAAAGAGATGCACTTCAGGCACAAAACTTAAGGAGGCACCCCCTTTGGGGGTTGCCCCTGCCTTTGCATAGCCCTGACAGTCTGCGCCTCCTTAAAATTTGTACCCCAGGCCTCTCTCTCGCCTCATCCTAGTCCCAGCCCTATTGCTTGCAATGAGTCTACTGCGAAATTCATCTCTAAAATAGGCTCTGCACTTCCTATCACCTGTGGCAAGAGAGAAACATACCAGGTTATGATGATTGTGAACTGAGAAAACCTATAAAGCCAATTCAACAATTGACTTTCTCCTAAAATTAAATTCAAGCAGAATTTTTGTGCCAGCGGCTTTGAATAAAGACTGAAGAACACAGTGAATTATATCTTCAATTACAGTTTGCAAAGAACAGAGGTGCTCCTTCCAAACCGGCACTCTTGATTTAGCTCTCTATAAAGGCAGAAGGCATAACACTGAATCTTGGGTCAGGAACAACATTTTCACAAGGGCCTCAGGTATCAAGGGATTTAGCTATTTTTAATTTCGATACTCAAAATTAATTTAAGGTAAACTTGGAAAATGGAAGTGCAGTGTTTGTTTTGGGGGGATTAATTCGCCACCAGGTGCACCTGGGCTGTTTTGTTCGGATGCTCTGAATTAACACCAGGATCAACCTGGATGATCAGAATTGGGGATGGCACATTTTCTCTGCAAAGGGCCTGGTCATAAATATTTCCGGCTTTGAGAGCCACATGATCTCTATTACAACTACTCAACCTGCCCATTGTAGTGCAAAAACTGGCCTTGGCTAAGCCTGGCTTGGTGGCGCATGCTTGTAATCCCAGTACTTGAGAGGCTGAGACAGGAGGATCTGGGTTCACGGCCAGGCTCAGCTACTTAGTGAGGCCCTCCGCAACTTAGCAAGACCCTGTTTCAAAATAAAGAAAAAAAAATGAGCTTGGCTATGTTCCAATAAAAGTTTATTTTAGGTGTTGGACTCTATTTAGCCTGCTGGCCATATTTAGCATCCTCTGATCTAGCTGACATTTTGGAGGGAGGCTACCTTTCCTAAGGTAGATGTCTATAGTTAGCAACACTCAGTTGTTCTTTCTGTTCTCCATAATGCTCACTGTAGCACCTAACACCCCACCTCCTAGCTTAATTCAGTATACATATATCATTCCTATTCAAGTAAGCTATTAACTCTGAGATCTGGGTCTCTCCCTGTTCTTTGTGTATAATTTGTAGCTCCTCATACAGCTAGGAACTTTGTATTTGGTTAAAATACCTTCTTCTCTTGTTGAATTAGGGTGGTTCACAACTCTGATTTTGATTTGCGTGGATTTGCAGATCTATGTAACCTAAGAGGAGAGTCTCTTCCAAAGGATAGCTTGTCAACCGTCTTGCTGTGTGCACCATGTTTCTAATCAGTCTTGGAAGAAGCTATGTTAAAGACATACATATTCAGCCAGTGTGGTGGCGCATGCCTGTAATCCCAGTACTTGGGAGGCTGAGACAGGAGGATGACAGGTTTGAAACCAGCCACAGCAACTTAGCAAGACCCTTAGCAACTTAGTGTGACCCTGTTTCAAAATTTTAAAACATGAAAATGGATGAGGGTGTATCTTGGAGGTAGAACGCCCCTGGGTTTATTCCCCAGTACCATATACGCATGCCAAAAAAATACATACTCTAATTTGTTCCAACCAAAAACAAGTTAGAAGTCCTATTTTCTTATTCCCCATCTTTGTCTCAGTGCTTATTTCAGTACTTTTTCCCCTATAAATAGGAAAAAGTAGGCTGTATAATTCTGTCTCCTTATTTGTGTTCATATCCCTAATGTCCAGTTTACGGTAACATTCAACAAGTATGTGTTGAAGGAGTGAGAAGTAAGTTGGGCTTTGCTCATAAACCCTTTGTTAGGCTAAAGGTTCAGGCAGTTATAATATTCTGTTAGGAAAGACCTTGTGCTGTTAGGCTGCCTGGCTCAAACCCACATTTAGCACATTTAGCCAGAGAGAAAATCCATCTCCAATTGCAGTCTGCATCCCTAACCCAGTTGTCCCAGAGGTCACTGATCTGAAAGTGAATGGCAGGCTTCATTGACCTAACCAATTCTGTTAGCTTCCGCCACTTCAATGGATGACACAGTAAGTGACAGAGGATGGGGGCTAAAATCTCTGTCCTTTCATAGAACCAGTGTGGGAGACACAAAAGCATCTGCTTGGTGGTCACGTGCCCACAGATAAAGTCTCCGAAGTCCTCACAGGTATCGCTTCACTGATGAAGATGGATCACGCTTAAGCAGTGATTCTTGATCCCTACGAAACAGCCCATGCACAACAGGAACAATCTCACAGATAAGAAAACCCCAGCAAGTTGATCTCAGACTGTGAAAGTGTCTGCCAAGGCATGATTTATGTGAAAATAAATAAGATAGGTCCACTACTTTATCTTTAGCAATAAGTGGATTCTCCCTTCCTGCCAGGGTCAACTGAGGACGTAAATGAACACCACACTCACATTGTGGCTGTTTTTCTTTACCAGCTGCCTGAGGTGTAGGTTTGCAAATCAAATCAAACCACCATTATTCTGAACTGATTATCCAATTAGGGGATGGAATAGGCCAGCCTTTTCTCCTTCTTTCATCAAATGCCGTCCTTGTAGCTACTGCACTAACTACCTGAGTAGGTCAAGAGAGGAAATCAAGGAGCATAAGCTCCAAATGCAGTGAGCAAAGGGGAAGGATATAGATATAAGAAATGAATGAAGTCAGGCCGGGCGTGGTGGCGCACGCTTGTAATCCCAGTACTTTGGGAGGCGGAGCCCGGAGGATCCAGGTTCACGGCCAGCCTCATCTCTCGCTCGCTCTCTCTCTCTCTCTCTCTCTCTCCTTAGTGAGGCCCTCTGCAACTTCGTGAGACCCGGTTTCAAAATAAAGCATAAAAAATAGGGCTGGGGGCGTAACGCGGAGGTAGAACGCCCCTGTGTTCAATCCCCGGTACCGCAAAAAAAAAAAAAAAAGAAATGAATTAAGTCCCCGCTTCCCTATTGAATGTTAAGTTCTTTCCTGGGAACTGTGAGAGCCAGAAACACTATGAGACATGGTGCCTCCTCAAAAGGAGCATAAACAATGACAAAAATAAAAGCAAAATGAAAAACAGCAAACCATTTATCAGAACAGACCATGAGTATTTTAAGAGTGCTGAGAGCCTGCAGAGTGCAAAACCTTGCATTGGTCGACAATTTATTTTCGTGATAATTATTATATTAGGGGGCTGAGAGAAATAAAGAAGGCAAAAATAAACTTAAAGCTTTTGGTGGCCATGGAAAGAATTTTATGACAGTTTGAAGAACTAAAGGGCTCTACTTAGACAAGTCATGTTCCTTCTTTGCGATCAGGCTTCTGATAGGAATGAAAGCAGGGAAGGAAGGAGGAAGGGTCTGGGAGAGTTGGCATCAGATAATCTCAACCTGTCCCTTTAAAGGTCTGCTATAGTTTAGATCTGGAACATCCCCAAAGATCCATGTATGAAGGCTTGATCGCCAGCCTGTGGCACTACAGGGAGATGGGAACTAGTGCAAAGATGCTAGGTCACTGGGGATGTGTCACTGAAGGAGGTATTGGGACCCTGGCCCCATCCTGTCTCTCTCGTTGCTTCCCAGCTACCATGAGGTGAGCAGCTCTGCTCCACCACGTGCTCCCACCATGATGCCCCGCCTTGCCACAGGCCCAAAGCATGGAGCCAGCCAACCCTGGACTGGAACCTCTGAAACTATGAGCCAAAATAAACCATTCCTCCTTGAAGTCGTGCATATTAGGTATTTTGTCGCAGCAACAGAATGCTGACTAACACAAGATCAAATTTCTATAATATGTGGCTCTCGGCTTCTGGAGGTCACTCATCAACAAAGAAATATTACTTATTAAAAACAGCCAAAGTCAGATACATAAAAGTCATTCTCATAAATCTGCAGTTTCTATAGCTCCTTTGCAACCATGAATAAATGCTGCCCATACATGGAACACTGAATCACTCCTTTAAAATTCCTTATGGCTGCCACAGACTCTACCTTCAGCTGGCACATTGGATGTTGGATTACTAGACTTATTAGGATGCCTAGTTTCTGAATGACCCCACTCGCATCAGAGGGCAGCATCTGGAACACGATGTTACAGCTCAGTGGACTAACCTTGTGGAATAATTTCTTTTTATAAATACTAATTGCACTCACTAATTAAGAGAAATGTTATTATATGGGGCAACAAAATCATTGACTCAAAGTATCTTGCAAATTTTTCCAGCATGTTTTCTGAATCAAAAGCCTTGGTCTGATGCATTATGTTTTTTGTGGCCTAGAGGGCAGTATAGGAACTGGATACCACAACTTCTGATTCAGAGGTTTTCATGGGTCTGGTACAGAAAGGGAATTCCAGCTTAAAAGAGGGCTGCCAAATGTCCATCTTCATTGAATTAGTGGAATACTGTAGTCGCGGGCAGAGACTTTGAAGATAGCTCTGGACTAATAGATTTCTGTCTACTGTTCAAGACCGAGGTTCAAGACTGTCTCCTCCTCCTCCTCCTCCTCCTCCTCCTCCTCCCCCTTCTCCTCCTCCTCCTCCTTCTTATTTTGAAACAGGGTCTCACTAAGTTGCGGATTTCCTCACTAAGTAGCTGAGGCTGGCCGCGAACCCGGATCCTCCGGTCTCAGCCTCCCCTGGGATTCCAAGCATGCACCACCACACCCGGCTCCTTCTTTTTTATTGGTACGTTGCAAGGTACATTGAACTTGATGAAGTTCAGGGTGGTAGAGGCATACAAGCACACAGCACTCATTGAGCCCTCCCCTAGTTTCCGCCCTATCCCCCCCACACACACACTCCTTCCTGTGCCCAGCACAGTGATTGGCTTTGATAAGTCTGTGTATGTACATCATGTCCATTAAAGTGTTTCCCTCTTCCCCCCTCCCATCTCCCTCAGTTAGGTCCCCTTCTTCACTCAACTAAGGATTCTCCTTCCTTATCTGGAGTCTCTCCTATGTCCCAATTTCTCACTAGCTTCCACATATTAGGGAGAACATCCTACTTTTCACTTTTTGTGGCTGATTAATCTCACTTAGCATAATGTGTCTTCTTCATCTTGTCATTTCAGTGCCCAGGATAATAAGAGGCACACAGCAGGTGCTCAGAAATGTGTTGATTAAATTTTACTCCTGGTTCCACCATTTATATGCTGTGACCTGGGGTACTTTCTGTAATCTCTTGGAGGCTGTGATTGTGTGTGTGTGGCTTTTGTGGTTGTTGTTTTATAAAATAGGATATCCCAGTTCAGGTTCTCCCCAAAGCAGAACTTAAGAAATGAATCTGATTATGAATTTTTGGGGAGGCAATCTCAGGAACACCAATATGGGAATGGGGAGGTGAGAAAGGAATGGGAAAACAGCAATAAAGAGTGTTATTAAGCAAGTGTCACTGTGGACAGCTAATGCAAAATCCCCCTGTGGCAGCCAGTGTCTACACACAGGTAAATGTGCATGAGGCAGAACTTCCTCACTGAGGGGCGGGGGAGCCAGGATAGTGACCCATCGCCTCCAGTCAGGCACTGTTTGAGTGGAACACTAACTCCCTGGCCCTTATGACCTATAGGCAGGCCCACAAGCAGCCTTCAGTGACTGCAGAAAGCCCTCCATCAAGGAAATGCAGATGCCAGCAAATCAAAATCCAGCCACCTGGTACAGGTAAGGGCAAAGGGTCCTGGGTGGGGTGCCAATAGGACCCGCCTCCTGTGAATAATAAAACCTACCTCTTAGGTTATGATGCTCAAAGGAAACAGGGTGTGGGAAGGACTTAGGAGTCCAACTTTCCAGCCTCCATCAGCTGACGGCTTTGAGCTGTCATGAGAGAAAGGGTGAGGCTGCCTCCCTAACCATCCTGACAGCACGTGTCCAGGAGAATGAGGTCCCAAGGGGATCTGGAGACAGTACACGTCCAGAGAGATACCACATTCTGTCCTGGAAAACTGACAGTGCATAGCAACATACTAAAGGCTCTGAGAATCTTATATTAAGAAACTTCAATTAAAAGACGATTTCCCAAACGTACTTGACCAGAGAACTCTCCTTCCAATAATGCCTTCTGACTTTCAGTGTAATCCAACATCCTATGAAGCACATTTTAGGATAAGAAGGCCTAAGTCTAATGAATTTTACCCAGGAAAGCATTCCGTAATTTCCCTTTCACCTCCAAAGTTCTGCTCACAAACATTGATATTGCTTCCGTTTCAATGAACTCAAACCCACCCTGATGATCCATTTACTCTTCATTTCTGGGGTTCATCCTGGTTTTAGCATACAATTTGAAATCACTCTTTCTGGGACCCACACATGCAGCTCCTATCTCCAAAGAAAGGGCTTCCTGCCATCTTCCTGAGGTTGGTTGGTGGTGAGCATGTCATACTTCTGTAATAGGCAACATGACCTAATGGACGGGAGTATCCTGTCCAAGCACTGCTGTTGATGAACTTTCCTGTGTCATTTATAAAATGGGAAAATAACTCTAATTCACAGGTTGCTATAAAGATTGAGTGAAATACAGCACCCAAGGAACACAGCCTGCTTTTCAGACCTCTTCCTCTAGGCCCCTTCTAGCCCTGATTCAAATAATAATAAAAATAAAAAATGGGTTGGGGTATAGCTCAGAAATAGAATGCCCTCGGGTTCAATCCCCAGTATCACAAAGAATAAAAAAATTTAAAAAGTAGTTGACATCTGAAAGATCCCTGTAAAGGATTAGAGAAGAGAGAAGAGTGTGAGATTCTCAGAGCACTTTCTCCTACCTGCTACTGATCTCCAATATGTGTTATTGTATAATAAGAGCCAACACCTACAGGGGCTGGGGGACTTCAGATACTTTACTAATCGCTTTTAAATAATTTATTAAACTCCCCAAACATCTTATAGGAGGTAGCTGTGGTTGTTCCTATTTTATAGATATAGCCATTGAGGCACAAAGAGGTTAAAAAGCTTGCCCACAGTCGCCCCGCAGCCAGGGGATGGAGCAGAGGTTCAAAGCTGAGCAGCGGGGCTCTGAAGGCTTTCCATCCACCCCTGCACTTTTCTTGAGTATGCCCAGTCATGGCTCAGGCTGCCTCTCCCATGCTGCCCCAGCAACTTCATCCTCCATGTCCCTGAACCTTCTTCTTCTTCTTCCCACCCTTGTGGAGACAAATTCTCCACCATTAGGATCAGAGCTGAAACATTAAAAAGACGCTATGCAAAAACAGACCTGGGGCAAGGGTCGAACACTTGAAAATACTTACCTAAGACCAAATAAAAATGGAAAGTTTTTTTCTGGGAATGATAGCCCCAGAAGATAATGTCATAAAACCTTGACAAAGCGAAAGAAATGACATAGCCTTAAGTGAAGGAGAAGGATGTGGGAGAAACTAAAAGTCTAGCAATTCCTTCATATTTCTCCAATTTCTTCTACATTCAAATAAACTTAAATTTAACATTGTTTTTAAAAAATGGATATAATTTTTATATAAATTTCTGTTTGCCTAACTTATGTATTTATCAAGTGCACACAATGACACCTAGAATGATTTTCACCTAATGGGATCACATTTCTTTACATTGATTGCTTTTGTTTGATGCATTCTTTGTGTTTTCTATGTTGTTTCGATTTCTTTTAAATGGTAGTCTTTTTAGAAAAAATTATTTTGAAAACATATAATGAAGATTTCTTCTCTCTGTCTCTCTCTCTGTTTCTCTCTCTCTCTCTCCTCTCTCTCTCTCCTTCTCTCTCTCTCTCCTTCTCTCTCTCTCTCTCTCTCTCTCTCCCTCTCCCTCTCCCTCTCCTTCTTTCTCTCTTTCCCAACCCTCTGAAATAAAAACCTCGTCCTCTTGGGATAAAACAAGAGCTTCCTTCATTTGGGAGATTAGAAGCATTTTTGTGGTTTTTGGAATGTGATAAATGGAGCAAAACAGCCAGGTCCTCGTCCTTCTTTGACTCCTAAGCACAAGGCTGAAGTGTCTCTAAACCACAGGCTTTAACAGGAACTGCATCCTGGCACCTCCTCCAGGACCGGGGCAGTGAGCTGTCCCTGGTTACCAGCATTGCCCCCCAAGCCTCTTCTTCTGCTCTAGGATGAGCTGCCTCCGTCCCTTCTTCTGTGCTAGCATGGGTCTGGGGAAAGCAGGGAGTGAGCCAAAAGAATTCCGACCAGATCTAGAGAAACGTGTGATCCTATCACAAAAGGAGTGTAAAACAGGGAAGGGATGGGATTCCTACGAGGCTCAGAGAAAACCATGGTGAAGAACAGGAAAGACAGAAATGAAACTGAACAAAAGAAAACGTGTTTAGCAAGAAGGGATTCTGAGTCAGGTCATTGTTCTTAAGAATCTGCTTTGAGGTAAAAGGGCTGCAAGCAATAAGGGAAAACTAACCAGGCAGAGCAAGAGAAAAATAATGACCCTCGCCATTGGCTCAGGATTAAAAGATGTAAAACTTCCTTTGATCTTCACAATGGCTTCCTTAGGTAGCAAAGGTCAGAGCTCACCTCTTCTACAGGTGAGGGCAACAGGATTCAGAGACTGTACTTTGATGCTCAAGGTCAAACAGATGGACAGGAGTGCATCATGGAACCCAAGGAGGTCTCCAGCCCAGGCCCAGGGCTTTCCACCCTGCTGAAGGGCCTTCCCTCTTCCCCCTTCACCTTCTCACAGAAGCAAGAGTTGTCTGTATCTGATAGTCCCCATGGTTCCTCCTCCAGGAGTCCCAGCTTACTCCTCACTCCCTTCCCCTGCAGCTCCACAGTGGGTCAATGTCCATCTCAAGGAGCTTGGTGGAAATCCCATTTATGGCTTCCTAATAAGTTGTCTGCAGAGCCCCTTTTTTTCCTGGGCAGAAGGTTTCCCAGAGTGGGGTAAGTGTCCTGCTGGGGTTTAAGGCAGGAGTCAAGTCAAGCTTAGGTAATTACCCTGGTTCTGTTTCAAGAGAAGTGGTTAAAGGTGACAGAACCTTTGGGGAGAGGAAAGGAGAGAGGATTGTGTATTTTGGACATGGTCACCTGGTGAGCAAAACTGTAAGCATAATAAGTCATCCTCACCCCACCATCCTGCAAGAACTGTGGTAATAACCTTGATGAAAGCACACCCCCTCATCCTAACAAGACAGGTTTAGGCTAAAGACATTATACATTGAAAATAATGACACTTTATAAACTTTGTGTTGTGCAAGCTTTTCCCCTGTTCTTCAAAGCAACTGTCTGGTACATAAATTATGCTGTGGGCTACAGAATATATGACACAGCTGTGAATTACAAGGTCATAATTTTACCAGCAATTTTAGATGCTGCCATAAACTATCCAAGGTCTGAGAGAGCTCTAATACATTTTGACTTTTTTTCCCTTAAGCCCCCAGAAAGGCATTCCAGGCTGGCTGTTAAAGATACTTCATTTGTTGCTTTTGTTTTAAGAAAATAATAGTGCAGGAACACCATCCACTCTTTTCTTTTATATCAGATCAGATCACCCACTGCCTTTTCTCTTTCTTCTTAAATTACTGGGCATCTAGCCGGGCGTGGTGGCGCATGCTTGTAATCCCAGTACTTGGGAGGCGGAGACCGGAGGATTCGGGTTCGCAGCCAGACTCAGCTACTTAGCGAGGCACTCCGCAACTTCGTGAGACCTGGTTTCAAAATCAAGTATAAAAAATAGGGCCAGCAGTGTAGCTCAGAGGTAGAACGCCCCTGGGTTCAATCCCCAGTGCCACAAAAAAAAAAAAAAATTACTGGGCATCTATTGGAAAGATGTCCCATCTGCCTTCGTATGAGAAAGACAGGCTTCGTCTGGGCTTTGATCTGGAACGCTTCCCAGAGCTGCACCACTTTTGCCCACGTCTTGCCGATGGGGATGCAGAAATGACCTTGAACCAGATGGTCCCGTTCCATCTGACATGGGAACATTTTCCTTGCATCTTCTGCCCTTCCCTTTCTCCTCCCTTCAGCCTGAGTTGCACCTACTTTCTTGCTATCCCCTCCCCAATTTTTAGACATTGGTTTCTTTGCAAACACTAACCCTCAGTTCCGCCTGCCTGTTCTCCTCTTCTCTAGCTAGCAAAGTTCTGCTTCAGAATCCACAAACGCACAAAAACACCATCTCACTTTGTAAAGCCTTCCCTGGGGACCTCAGGTTGTCTCTTCTCTGTCTGTTCCCCAGCACTACCCTGCCATACTTAGAGGTGACCGTGAAATTCTTTATTGACTTCCCTCTCCCACAAATGTGCTCAGCAGCCCATGTCTCTCTTCTTTTGTTCATTCATTCATGTATAAATCCAACAAACATTAATGGAGTTTTCCTGTTAGTAGCTTCACTGAAACAATACAGTGCCTGGAACATAGAGGTATATAATGAATACCTGGTGAAGGAACCAAAATAACATGAAATTATTGGGTGGTTGGATGAGTGGATGAATTCTATCCCCAGTGCATCTGCAGAAGTGGGTCCAAGAGAAGGATACAAGGTAGAAGGGAAGGCTCACCTCCAGGTCCTCTCATCTTCCCCAAAGGTTTCCATGGCCAACCCACCCCAGATTCAACCACTCCAGTTACTGTCAGCATCCGCTGCAAATCCATGAGCCCCCTCCCTACACAAACACTTGAAATAGCCACACTAGGCTACTTTCTGGTTCCCTGAAGCAGCATGAAAATTCCTCCCCCTGCATACTTTTTTCTCTTGTCTGGAATGCCCTCAAATCCTACTCCTGCTTCAAGGTTCAAGTGCAACTCTCCAGCAAGTCCCCCTGGCCACGGGTACATCTACCTGCTTTCCCTTTACAGCGTCCCATACATGTGGCTCCAAATGAGATCATAACTCACCCCCTCTGAATAGATGCCTATACTAATCAGTCAGCACTGAGAGGGCAGGGGCAGGCTGTAGCTCTCAGATCTGCTTGGGAATGTCACTGGTTAACAGAGTCCTAATTCTAGGCCTGGACGAGCCATTTCCTGGTTGTGTGATATGGACAAGGATGTTCTAAGAGGTCTGTGGTTGGGATAACAATAACACTCATCTCAAAAAGCTGATCAAATACCTTTTGCCTTTGCAAAATGTTTTCACATGATTGAACAGCTGTACAAATGTTGTGCGGCTTATAAATGCACCTAAGTAAACTCAAGCAATCCTGATAGGCCCCTCTTTTTATTAGCCAGTGAGGCCCCTCCTTTCCTACGTTACACTCCCTGGGCACCAAGCTTCCTTTCAAATTAAGAATTTGAAGCAGGAGACTCAACAACTCATAATTTAGGTCTGCTTTCACTCCCACCATGAAATACACACAGGGAGCTGACACCCTGCTCTTGACTTACGAGCCTATTTTTCTGCGAGGCCCAGTACCCCCAAGGCTCTTTCATCTACTCGATGTGGCTGGCCTCAGGCTTGGCTTGTACTATCCGCTGATGGAAACATTGTCTGCCCTCTCCATGGCCCTTGCCCACGTGATGGCCTTCAAGAACAGATGCAGAATAAGGAAATAAATAACCTCTGCTTTACTGATGCCCGTGTTCATTCATTCAGGACATTCAGGACACGGTGAACAGGGCAGGGGGGATTTTCCCTTTGGACTCGCCGGTAGATCCAACTGGTTTTAAAATTAGTGCATTGTGCCAACAAGATACCTGATCTGGGCAAAGTCAGACACATGAGATGCCACCATTCAATTACTATTCTACTAAGCTGCACTCCATTCCGTGTGTGCATACATATGTATACTATATCATGTAATTAAAACAGGGGCTATATCCCAAGAAAAATGCATTTATATACATACATTTAAATGCATACCTTCTCATATTTCCAATTCAGTGTTATTATTTAACTCTTTATTTGTTCCTCTGTTATAGTTATTCACCATCGACTTTAAACTCCCATCGGAGATAAGGTATTTTTAATTCCCATAACCATAATTAGATTGAGGCCCTCGAGGCTGAACCTGCATCTTACATTTCCCAGTATACCATGCAGGACAAGTACAGTGTTATGATCAATAGATATCTGTTGAATGAATCATTTATTAATCTTAAATTATACCCCCAATCCCGCTCTTTCCTCACTCTGCCTTTTTCCAGACCTCAAGAGGCACACTGATTCTACTTAAATTGTTGTTATTACTTTGGGCCCAGTTAAAGGCACCAAAATTGGCACTCTGTGTGGCCCCATTCCAAGCATCCTTTTATGTAAGAAGAACTGTAATCCTATGAGCAAGGAACTGTAAAACAGACTGCAGCTAAGGGAATTATTCCCCCATGCAGATAATGCTGTGGACCAAACCATTCTAACAAGCAAATAAAATCTCTCAGACAATTAAGTTCCTGTGTAAAGCCGTTTGCCCTGGAATTCCCAAAAGGATTCTGGAGGATCACAAAATTGTTGGTGATAGAGAAAGAAATTACTAGCTGGAGAAGAATAGATTATTGAATTAAGTCAGGTCAGAATCAGCCAACCTGGAAAAGTATTATGTAAAACCTTTTAAGGTTCTAATCTTACTTTACTTTTATTTTAATTAACATTTTCCTGGACCACATTCACCTCAGGATATACAATAGGGAATTGTATTATTTTTTTACTACAATTCGGAGATAGCATCTTCATCTTTAGTTTTAATCACTAAAGACTGAGAAGACCCAAAACAAATGAGCGGAGCTGAATTTTTTTTTCAAAATCATTTCCTCTGATCTCCAAGGAAGTTATCTGAAAACCCACTGGAGCGCTCCAATGGGCACAGAAGGAGACAGAACAGGCAGGAAGTTGTTGAGCACTAAACAGGCAAACTTAGATATAGTGGGAGAATCATTCCATCTCCGTTGATTTTCCAATCAGTAAATAAGGATTTTTTCAAACACATTTATGACATGTGGATGGTGTTATTTAGAAATCCATATTTAATTTTAGAGTATCTCATGAACATTAATTGAATAGTATTGGGGGTTCTGATTTCAGTTGTGAATCATCCCATGCCTAGGACAGAGCATGGCATACAGTAAGTACTCAATAAATGCTTGAGATGATGAATGAATCAATCAGTTCAAAGCCTCATAAAACTGGTAGCCTAGCCATTTAACTACCTCCTATTACAGGGTTGGTTAACTATATCCTGTGAGTCAAATCTAGCTTCTACACAGCACACAAGATACGAATGTGTTTTTCCACATTCTTGAAGAGTTGAAAAATATTAGAATACAGCCGGGCGTGGTGGCACACGCTTGTAATCCCAGTACTTTGGGAGGCGGAGACCGGAGGATCCAGGTTCGCGGCCAGCCTCAGCTCTCTCGTTCTCTCTCTCTCCCTGTCTCTCTGTCTCTGTCTCTGTCTCTCTCTCTTCTTAGTGAGGCCCTCTGCAACTTCATGAGACATGGTTTCAAAATAAAGTATAAAAAATAGGGCCGGGGGCGTAGCACGGAGGTAGAACGCCTCTGCGTTCAATCCCCGGTACCACAAAAAAAAAAATATTAGAATACTATTTTACAGAACAAGAAAATGATATTGAATTCAAATTTCAGTGTCCATGAATAAAGGTTTATTGGCACACAGTCATATCCATTCTTTTACATATCATCTGTAGCTCATTTCATGCTACAATGGTGACAGACTGGGTGGCCCCCAAAGTCCAAAACATTGTCTATCTGTCAAGTTACAGGAGAATTTTGCTGATCCCTGTCCTACAGAATGGAACCTGGGTACCCTGGTCATTGTGTCATTTACTCGGCTGCTCATGCAGCAGAAAGTCGCTGAGAATCGTCCATGTGTTTAATGTTCTGCCTGGTTCTGGAAATAAAACATAGAGAGCTTGAGAATGATACCTGCCATGATGGAACCCACAGTCCGGGTCTAGAGCAGAGAAAGAGACTAAACAAATAATCTCACAAGTACCTTTGCAATTACAACTGTGGTGAGTGCTAAGAAGTGGTTTGTAGGGCAGCCTTCCATTATACACTGATAATCGTATCATCACAAAAGATTTTAGGGGCTGGGAATGTGGCCCAGTGGAAGAGTGCTTGCCTAGCATACACAAGCCCTGAAAAAGAAAAGGGAGGGTGTGTTTATATATATATATTTTTTTTTTTGCGGTACCGGGGATAGAACCCAGGGGCATTTTACCTCCACGCTACACCCCCGGCCCTATTTTTTATACTTTATTTTGAAACTGGGTCTCACGAAGTTGCAGAGGGCCTCACTAAGTAGCTGAGACTGGCAGCGAACCCGGATCCTCCGGTCTCTGCCTCCCAAGTACTGGGATTACAAGCGTGCGCCACCACGCCCGGCTCTGGAGGTTGTGTTTTTAGCCTGGTGTGGTGGCAGAGGCTGACAGGAGAATTGAAAGTTCAAGGCCAGCCTCATCAACTTAGTGAGCCCAAGCCCTTTTCAAAGTTTAAAAGAATATATATATATATATATGTATGTATATATATATATGTATATATATATGTATGTATATATATATATATATATATATATATATATACAGAGAGAGAGAGAGAGATAGAGATAGAGATAGAGATAGAAATGGAGACAGAGATATGGCTGGGGGTGTAGCTCAGATGTAGAGTACCCCTGTGTTCAATCCCTAGTACCACAAAAATAAAAATAAATAAATAAAAATCAAAGGGAGGGGGCTGGGCTGTAGGTCAGTGGTAGAACCTCTCTGAGTTTGATCTCCAATACCACAAAAAGAAACAAAAATCATTAAATCAGAGTGTAGAGTGCTAAAGTGGATTTCTTTGCCCTTGCTCTCTTTTTCTGCCCTAAGACTCTTCATTCTCGGTCAGGTTTCTCTTTTAGAATAATTTGTGACATGCTTCCTGAGCTCCTTGTATGACATTTTTCCTTTTTATAACCCCAGCACCTAAAACAAAGCCTGACACATGGGAGACACTCAGGACACTATTGAATAAATAAAAGAATTCATCAGTCAACAAAACTTAGACAAATTTGGTAGCATCCTTAGGCCCCAGTTTTCTTGTAAGTAAAATAAGAACATGAGGCTTCTAAGCCATTGGAGTTTAGCACTCATGTCCTGAGATCTGGTCCCCATCTGGCTTTCTGATTCATTCATCTGAGTGGACATAAGGCAGCCTCCCTCTGACTCGGCAGCCTGATGCATCTTCTCCTGAATGACACAGGAACCCTGCCCCAGGCAAGGCAGCCCACACCAGTCCACGGATCACTGCTGACAGTGGACAGGGAGTATACCTTGGGGTTTTAGCCAAGGTCTGCTCAAGGTCTTCAGCATAAAGGGTGGTTGAGCTGAACACAGAGCAGCAGGGAAGAGAGAGGACACGGACTCCATAAATTGGCCCATTAGAACAAAAAATCATGAAGATTTTCTTTCCACACATATTTCTAAACTGCTATTTCAAGATGGGTGGCTATTTTAAAATACACTCACATACGCATAACTCTCCCTCTTTGTCTCCCATCCCTGCACACGCTACAGATCACTTTTTAAAGATTCTGGAACATAAGGAGTCCTAAAAACCTGGTTCCAGGATTTCTTTGTAACTTCTGTCCCCTCTGGATGGAGTTGTTTGCCTTTGCTGTGTAGACCCCGTGGAAGTGGTTTTGACAAAGGTATATTTGCACCCACAGGTCATTTGTTGTTGTTTTTTTTTTCTTCCCTGTTAACTGGCCCTGCAGAAGACCCAGTCACATAATCGACGTGCGCCTTGACCAACCCCCTGCGCCCAAGATTCAAAACCAACTGCTTGAATATGGTTCTTCCTTGAAAATCCTAAATGTTCCATACTGCAACAGGGAACCCAGAGTTCTATTTCCCTTTGTGTCATAGCTCTCATTGCTTATTCATTTTCTTTCCATCTCTTTTCCATTTGAAATCTGTTTTTTTTTCACTTTACACTAGCCAGGGAGTCAAAGAAAATGAAATGATAGGAATTCTGTGAGAGAAAGGAAAAAAAAACTGGCTTTCTCCTCCCTGTGAGTTGATACAAGCAATGACAGCTCAGGATAAAAATATTCACTACTGTTTTGGGCCTCTTCTATTATACGGCATCTGCTAGGCAGCTGAAAGCGTATCATAAGAAATGCCGTATTATCTTTCACAGAAAGGACCTCTGGGACCTACCCAATGGTCGTCAATGGTAATATCATACTAAGTTGCCCCCCAGGAGGTATAAATAAAATAATAACACTTATCATACTAACACAGAGCCGTTCTCATGTAAGTACTAGAGTTCTGGTCCATAAATCAGTTCTGCGTGGGGATACACATATTAAGATTACACTCAAGTTTATTAATAAAGTTCTTATTTCTGTTTAGGTCTGATAAACATATCTATCGAGGAATCTGTGCCTTCTCTCATTTTTTGAAGCTGACAGCTTGACATGCAAAAGGGAGTGACAGATCACTTCAATATTTCTTTCAAATTCAAAACCAATTCAGTCAAAGACGGAAGAAAAATATCCTACTGGGCACAAAATGATTGCACAAACCATTGAAGATGGACCTCTGTCTTAGTGGAAACGGGTAGCAGCATTACTCTAGAGTCAGGCTACAATTCCTGCCCTTCCACCTGCCCTCAGCACATTGAGATTGGTTTTGTATGAGAAGCTGGTTTCAGTTCACACTTAGCTTGAACACATAGGCCAACTTTGTACATTCCTAGCTACTCATCTGACATTTATCTTTTTCAGGCTTCTCCACATAGTATGGAGACCTTTTGAGGGATATGTTATCTTCTAAGAGTTAAAAGCTTAGGTCCTTATTTCAGCTGAGGTTAATCAGCCAGGATCCAGGGAGATAGAATTCGGGGGTAACTGCAGGAAGTTTCCATTCCAACTTTCTCTCACTAGGTGGCAGAACTGTACAACAAATCTTTCCAGAACAGAGCCCTGGAAAATGCAGTGGAGCCCAAGTCTGGGGACAGCTTCTGGGGTTGCAGGAAGAGGACACACGCACGGACAGATCAGTGCATGGGAAAGCCCGTGCCCATGGGTCTCAGCGGAGCCTGGCTCCTTCCTCCCCACCAGACCAGAGGCACTGGTGATAATCCAAGAGAAGTCATCACTGCATAAAATGAATAAAAAATAAATTAAGGAAATGTGAATAAGAAGTCCTCAAACAATGTACACTTAGCTAAAAAGATGTGTACAAGGATTTCTGACCTAGTTTGCAAATTCCAGTTCTAGTGTTTTAAGTGCTAAAATGTCCATCTACCCCAGTAAGAATTTTTGTTGGTTTATTTATCTGATGCAAGCTGTTTTGTGTTGTCAGCAGGTGCCAAATTATAGGCTCGTCATGGACACAAGACAACAGATGTGGTACGAAGGAAAACAGCATAAGACACTGTTTCCTGGAGAGAAGACTCCAGAATTCCATGTGTCTCGAGCCGAAGAATAATGCCACAACCTATACCAGTTTCCAAGGGCAAGTCACTGGGGGAAAAAAATAATTGAGGAAGAGGAGGAGGAGCAGGAGGCACAGGAGAAGGACAGTATGGCACTGAGAAGGTGACCGTATGTCAATAATCAACCAAGGGAGGTCAACAGCCACCTTTTAAGAGGGGTACTCGCTCCCTGCTGGAAACGGCCCCCACCTGCCATGCTAACCCGTGTGTTCTCTTTCTTTTCCTATAAATATTTGTGTTTGCAATTGGAAGGTGACAGATTCATCTTTCCCACAGTAGGGGAAAGATATCTTATTCACGGCTTGTATGCTTGTTATGAGGCTTGCTGAGTGGATGGATACACGATGATGAGGATGATGGCATATATAGAGTTTTTCAGGGCCAAGATGAGGCTTCCCAGGAACAGAATTCTAGGAGGCCCTCACTCTCAGGGGCACTTGCTGCATCTTATCCCAGCCCCTTTTAAACACATGCTAATTCTGTTGATGCACCTTATCTTATTGAAAGGGCTTGGGGAGATTTCTGTCTCTCAGCACATACAAAGGCCAGCACTGAACAGTAAGAAACTAGTGGTAATTAAAAGTGCAGGCTATGAGACTGCAAAGACCTGAGTTCAGATTCTTGCTGCATCATTTGCTGAAGCCACACAACTAGTACGACAGTTCGCCTCTTGAAGTTCCAGGTCCTTCCATCTGTCTTTTAGGGCAGTGCAGAGGATGACATGAGTTAGACACGTGAAGAAGAGCTTAGTCCAACACCTGCTACACGATACAAAGGGAGCTACAATGACACCAGACAAATAAGTTTTTTTTTATTTTATTACTATTACATTTCTAATGATCTCAGAGGAAAGTTCACACCCTGCTTATCAAAACTGATTCACAGTAATTATATGCAAAGTGCTGGGTCAGAGTCGATCACTATGCTGAGCATGGAAAGGAGGGAAGGGGGAGGGAACGGGGTGGGACTTGAGGGAGGGCTAAATGAGCAATGTGTGCATGCATGCTTCTGATACCCTGACACTTACCAAAATGTATAACTATAATGCACCAATAAATGTAATAAAATAAATAAAGAAAGAAAATTATCATAAAAAAGAGGACTGGAAAAGAATATACAGTATGCAAAGGCAGCTGCTATTAACAGACTTTCAGTAAAGAGCAAGGTAGTAAATATTTTAAGCTTTGTGGGTCCTCTCATTGCTATAGACAATGTAAATAAATGGGTGTGGCTGTGTTCTAATAAAACTTTATAAAAAATAGGTAGTGGATAGGATTGGCCAATTCCAGAGCCATTTGATGAGCCAGAACATGTACTGGTCTGGGATACTTGTAAAATGAGGTCCTGGGTTCCTTCGCCAGTACCACCAAAAACAACACAAAACACAAAAACACAGTCACATCAGCAGATCACCTATAATCAAAAGAGGGATTCAGGTGATAATGGTTTTGGAAGAGGCAAGATCATAACTGGTTGAGTTCAAGTAAGCAGGGAGGAGCCGGGCGTAGTGGCGCACGCTTATAACCCCAGTACTTGGGAGGCTGAGACCAGAGGATCACAGGTTCGCGGCCAGCCTCAGCTACTTAGTGAGGCCCTCCGCAACTTAGCGAGACCCTGTTTCAAAAATAAAGAATAAAAAATAGGGCTGGGGGTGTAGCTCGGAGGTAGAATGTCCCTGGGTTCAATCCCTGGTACTGAAAAAAAAAAAAGTAAGCAGGGAAGATGGTGAGCACTGCCAAAGTTATGGAGATGGAATCAATCTGCGACTGGGGTGAGAGTAGCTGGTGACGACTTACCAGCTGGCTGGAGTCAAGAGAAGAAATTCACAGAAAGGCAAGTAACAAAGGTGAAAAGAGAGGCTGGAAAATGTAGGACAAAGACTGTGATACTGAGTTTTTACAAAAAGCGAGTTTGCTGTGCCTCCAATCTGACCAGGGGCAGGTTTTGCAATCCACGCAGGAAATAACAAGTTGATAGTATCCTTTGTGAGGCAGACTGCTAAATTTCTCTCTGGCCTTTAAGAGAGAAATGGAACTTAGTGCTCATGATATGGGAGCAAACCGGCACCAGGCTGGTATTCAATTTCTATTTTGAGTTCTAAGCTGTGCGTTATGAAAAATGAAGATGCTCATGAGCCATCCATCGTCTGTTCTTACCCTCGCAAGCAGCCTTAAGTCCAGGCCTAGCCACCTCCAGGTAAGATGAGAGGGACAGAAGGGTTGTTAGAAGTCATCCTGGGGTTGGAGAGGGATTAGGCCCTTGGAGAATCTTTCCCTAGATCCCTGGGGAAAGAGAGGAGGTCAGGCTCCAAGGAGGGACCTTCCTCCTTCGCTTCTTTTTCCCCAATCCCTAACACACCCTCCTCCTATTTTCCTTAGTACACTGACCCTACCCCCATTCCAGGAGGTTAGGAAGGGTTATCAACCAAAGTAGCTCTAGAGGAGATAATAGTGAGTAATAAACACAAGCATAGTTATCCCCCTCACTAGTAACTCAAGACTTGGAATACTGTGCAAGGAGATTACACGGGAGATGAGAAAGCTTTCAAATGAGGGCTCTTCTGTTTAAGTTGAAATTACATTGTGGAATATAATATGCTGAGCACATCTCAAGATATAAATGATTCGGGTTTTCATTTCAAAAACATCCTGAAATAAGGGATTATTACATCAGTAAAAATACTGAGATTTTGGAGCATACAAATATCAAGGTTTACTGGAATCCCAGAATCCTGGAAACTAGCCTAGGAGCACTAGTAGAATTCAAGTTCAGCCTCACGCTGGGCTGGACCCGTGGAACTCAAAGTGTGCTTCCCAGAACAACAGCATCGGCATCACTTGGGAATTGGGTAGCATTATACATCCTCAGGCCCAACCCCAGAGATACTGAATCCTAAACTTGGAGACAGGACCCAGAAATCTCTTTTAACCAGACCTCCAGGTGATTCTGATGTGCATTAAAGTTTGAGAAACACTGATCTAAAATATGTGGTATCCATGATCTACAGCAACTATCCTTAATCATGACCAAGGTGTCTGACTCAATAGACTGGGAGGCGTTTAAATTTCTTGTATGGGTTTTAAATGTTTTTTCCCCCTCAGGTGTTCAGGCATATTCCTTTGACTTAACCACAACCATGCAAGGCTTCCCAACACTGGCTGCATGTTGAAATTATTTGGGGAACTTGAAGTCATTCTGATGGTCAGTTCCACCCCAGTGATCCTGCTGTACTCGGTTTGAAGAACAGTCTGGCCTGAATAGGAGGAGGTGTCCAGACTCCCCTGGTGATTCCAATATACTAATAGACTGCCAAGGTCACTTTACCCAGTATAAGCTCCTGGAAGACCGGTTAAACAGATGCCTCTACCCCTTCCCTGGGAGATTCAGATTCTGTAGCTTGGGATTGGGTTGAGAATTTTTGTTTCTAGTAGCTTCCAGGTTTTGTGCTACCTTGTAGACCAGGCCTTGAATAAAAGTGCTCTAGGATGAACAGGTTTGCTTTTAAGATACCTGATATCTACTTTGAGCCAGGATAGCCACCTATGCTCCATCTGTTTTTTTTTTCCTCCAAATTCCTCTAATCCTACTGTTCTTCCTTGTACAGTATCCACTCTATTAAATTATGGGCATCTCAGAAGGCATGACCTATTTCTTCCCATCTTTGGGATATTTGCATGCAGGAGTTCAATGGAATAAGTGCACTTGTGCCTCTGAGCTGCTTCCTGGTGTTTATTTCTCCCTACCTGATCTGCTAGCCAGGTCAATCTGTCAGGGCCCTGATCTCGTGGAAAAGAATCAAGGCATCTATTTTTTGAAGATGATGCAAAGGTAAATATATGTCCAGTCCCAGAGATTTAGGTTGCTGGAGGAGGCTGTTCCAATAATACCCCAGATGAAGTACAACCATCTGGAGAGGTTTTGGCATCTCTGAAAACCTACTGCTGAATCCATTCCTTGAAAACATTCATTTTAGGAAGTTATTTCCAATTTGGCATATAACACAGCCGTGCAAGTCAATGAGGATTTAGAATCTCTGCTACCTACGGAGAGCATCTTATTTAAAGCATGTCCCTGACAAAGCAATATCAAGGGAACACAATTGGAAATCTCTTACAGAGACGTAATTCCTCTAGAAGCAGTTTTAGCTACTACAGCAGCTACTGGGACAGCAATCAGCTCTCTGAAATATATCCAAACGTACGGCATTCCACTTTGCTGGGGCTGCCTTCTTCAGAGCCCAGTCACAGGGACAAGACTCAATCATGAGTTCATTTCTCTTGCCGCACCACAGTGATTCAGTTTCAATGCTATCCCCAAGGTGTGTGGTGACGTGGAGTTCTCCCCCTTCAAAAAATATAAAGCTCAGGCAAAGAGTAGATAGAGCCCCTTATCTGAGTCCATTTGGGCTGCTATAGCAAAATGCGCTGGGAGAGGTAATTTTTTTTACCTTTTTTTCATTTATTGGTGCATTGTAATTATACATTTTGATATATGTCAGGGAGAGGTAATTTATTGCTCACTGTTTCCGAGGTTGGATGTTCAAGGTCAAGGCACCAGCAGATGCAGTGTCTGGTAAAGGGCTTGTTCTCTGCTTCATAAGGGCACCTTCCTGTGTCTTCATGTGGTAGGAGGAACACACAAGCTCTAGGGCATATCTTATAAGGGCACTAATACCTTTACAAGGGCTCCATCCTTAAGATCTAGTCACCTCCCCTGTGCCCCAGCCAGTAACCCCATTTCATTGGGATTAAGCTCCACATAGGAATTTGGGGGCTCACAAACACTGAGATCACAGCAGCCCATAATCTCTAAAATGATGCCATTTCAAGATGGATTAAAAATAATAACATGGATTATTTTTTATTTGACTACTTGTATGGAATAATCCAAGAAACTCAGAAGAAGGAACTGATGAAGGGGGCAGTTGGGAAGTTATAGAAATTGTATTAACTTGATTTTTAATGGATTTGGCTATTTTTCTTCTTAATTTCTTTTCTCACCTTGGAATAGCAGTAAAATCCTGTTTAAGTATCTCTCTCTCTCTCTCTCTCTCTCTCTCTCTGCCTTTTGTCAGGGGACTAGAGTAAGGAGAAAGCTGCATTTAGTACTGGGGAGGGATTGGTTGAGACGATTAGACTCACTTGTTTAAGTATAGATATGATAGCTAGGTAAGTTTATACCTTGAGAACCAGCATAGTATCATATTGAGGAACATGGATCTTGGAGGTAGACATCAGGGTTCAAAGCCCAGCTCAGCCACTTACTAAATACGTGACTCTCAGCAAGTTATTTAACATCTCTAAGCCTTAGTTTATTCACCTGTAAAATAGGCCTAAAATGGCCCCTATTTAATAGTATTGTTTGGCAGAGTACCTGAAATTATTGCGTATGTGTGTGTGTGTGTGTGTGTGTGTGTGTGTAGTATGAACCTGTACACACACACACACACATATACAATATATATATATACATAATATACCTACATGTATACTATGAACACATCTGACTTTATTCTGGTTATAGAAGCACTTTTTTGTGGTACTGGGGATTGAACTCAGGTGTTCGCCCTCTGAGCTACACCCCCAGCTCTATTTTATTTTAAAACAGGGTCTAAGTTGCTGAGGGCCTCACTAAATTGTCAATGCAGGACTTGAACCTGCCATCCTCTGTTTCAGCCTTCCAAGTACTGGGATTACAGGTATGTGGCACCACACCCAGATAGAAGCACTTTTCCTTCCCTTCTTCCCTCCCTCCCTTCTTCTCCTCTTTTCTTTTCTTTCCTTCTTTCATTCTTTCATTTGTGGAACCCAAGGGCATTCTACCTCTGAGCTACACACTCAGCCCTTTTTAAATTTTCTATTTGGAAACAGGGTCTCGCTAAGTTACTGAGGGTTTCCCTATTTTGCTGAGGCTGTCCTTGAACCTATGATCCTCCTGTCTCAGCCTCCCAAGTACGGGGATTATAGGCATGTGCCAAGATTGTTCTCTATCCTTCTCTTCCCCCTAAAGATACCTGGCCTCAAGAAAAGAAGCCACACTTTTTATTTTCTTAGTAATAGTAATAATAATAATAATAACAACAACAATGACTACAGGGAATGGGGTTACTTAGAAAACTCTGGGCTTAAAGAATCTAGATATGAATGCTGGAGGTTGACTTCTGAGGACTCTTGAAGGTTATCCTTCCAGACCTTGGGTGCTGCGACTGAGAACCCTCTAGGGGGAGGGCGAGGGAGAAGGGGACTCATGGTCACAGCATTTGGGTCAAGGCCAGTTAACAGATGCCAGTTTGTGGGAGTTCAACATGAGCCTGTCCCCACCACTGCTAACCACAACCCGCCCACTTCAACAAGAGCCAAAGCGCTCCCCTCCCCTGGCTACTTCATCTAGAACAAATCCAGCAAATTCCAGGACCATCCTGTAGGGGGAACCAGAGACCTTTCCTTTCAGAGCCCAAAAGACCACTTTGCAGCAGCAGAAAGTAGGGTATGGGGGAAGAAGGTGGGGCTGGAGCCAACCCAGCCTCTTTTGTACTTTTTTCTTTACTAAGACCTTAAATGTATTTAACTTGATTTGGGCAGGGTGCTGGAGAATTTACTTATTTATGTATTTAGTGGTACCAGGGATTAAACCCAGGGGTGTTCTACCTCCGATCTATACCCCCAGCCCTATTTTACTTCTAATTTTGAAACAGGGTCTCACAAGCTACTGAGGCCCTCGTTAAGTTACTGAGGCTGTCCTTGAACCTGCAATCCTCTTGTCTCGGCCTCCCAAGTACTAGGATTACAGGTATGTGCCACCATACCCAGCTGGGAATTTATTCTTAACAGTGATTTTTTTTCACTAATTAGTAGCATCCATTTAATCTATTAAGTCCCAAAATTTCAATTCTGTACAGGATGCAGGGACATAATGGGTTAAGAAAATTACTCAATTTTTTAAGACATAGTTTTTAACCAATGGTCCTTTCACTATAAACTACTGCAAAAATTTTTTTGCTAGGCCCCCAATATATCCTGGGCATACAAAAAGTAAAAACTACTATCACAAAAAACATTCTAGAGCAGCATGGTCCAATAGAGCTTCCTATAATAATGGAATCATCTACATTTGTGCTGTCCAACACCATAGCCACTAGGACTGTGGAGCACTTGAAATGGAGGTAGCATGCTGAGGAAGTGAGTTTTTATTTGTATTTAATTCCAATTCACCCACAGTGAAATGCCAACCCAGCTAGTAGTGGACAGCACAGTCTACACTGGAAAACCTGGCTGTAAGTGTGGTCCCCAGACCAGAAGCATCAGCAAGACCTTGGGGCTTATAAAGAGGCAGCTCTCTGATCCTACCCCAGACCTTCTAAGTCAGAAACTGCATCCTAATAAGATCTCCTGGTTCTCATATACAGGTTGAAGTTTAGAAAACACTCTTCTAGAAAGGGTTAACTCAAAGTTTGTAGAGAGAAGACAGGTACAGTGCTTCTCATCCTTCCTGCGCCTGATATGCAACTGGGGAGCATAACAAATACGGAGACCACGTCAACCCGTCCCCAACCCAGAGATTTTGGTGTCATTGGTTAAAAGTCTGGCCTGAGTTTTTAAAGCTCTCTGGGGGATTCTAATGGACAGTCAAATTTGAAAACCATCCCAGCATGGACTAGGATAGTGGCCCCCAAAGTTGAGCATCGAGATTGCCATGGTGCCTACCAAAGCATAGATTGCTGGGTCTGGGTTATACTTCAGTGGTAGAGCTCTTGCCTAGCTCACATGAGGCTGTGAGCTGGATTCCTCAGGCCAGAAAACCAAAACAAAACAAAAACAAACAAAAAAAAGAGGTTGCTGGATCTAATTCACACGGTTTCTGATTCTACCGGTCTGGGTTAGATTCTAAGAATCTTTATGTCTAACATTCTGCGGGAGAACAATGCTGTTGATCCGGGAACCACACTTTGAATAATATTAAAAGCATGGGCTCCAGAATCAGACTGACCTTGGGGTGAGTCTTCGCTCCACCACTTATCACCTTGGAAAGTTACTTCCCCCAAAACCTCAGCTTCCTCAGCTGTAAAACTGGGCTGCGTCTTCCCTCCTTGAGTCGCCGTAAGTATTAACTCAAAGAATGCCTAGAAGAGGCCTGATGCCCGCTCTTAATAAGCAATCAATCATGTTGATCAGTAGCATCATTCATTCAACAAGCAAGAACTATGTACCCGGCACCATTCCAGGATACTAGGGACACAGCCAAAAAACAAGACAGCCAAGGTCCCTGCCACATTGTCATCATGGAACTGGCATTCCAACCTGAGAGAACAAAGGGGCCAGTTTATGCTGTACTTATAGTACTAATCATAAGAGGAAAAGGTCAGAGAGGGATTCGCACCAACTGGGAGAATGGGAAAGCACCCAGGAGGTGGAGTGAGAGCTGGGCCTTAATGGGGAGAAGGGTTGTACCTGTAGGGGGTGGGGCAGGGGGAGGCAGAAGGGCGCCCTCGTGGCACCCGGGCAGAGACAAGGGAAGGGAAGGCTGTGTGCTCAGAGAGGCCCAGGGTGGTGGCCTCCACTCTCTGCTTTTGGTTTTTGATTTGTTTGTTGTTTTTTGTAAAATCCCAATATGCTGAAAATTACTGGTGTCAGGAATCCATCCATAGCTTTCAATCCTGATTATTCTTATCAAATACAGGGGCTGGTCAATGTAAGACCCAGATATTAACTGCAGCAAGCCGTCCTCTCTGAAAGTGGACTCCTCAACCAAGGGAGTGGCCCTTCACGTACTGAAGTGGATGGAGGACGGGGAAATGTCTGAGACCTCAGTAGAGACCCTGGCGGGCACCAGGAAAAGGGAAAGCGGTGTTCTGACTCTATACATTGCTCTCCTTGGAGTGATCATGGCACACCAGCATGACATTTTTGCCCCCTCTTTTTTGTACTGCAGATTGAACCCAGGGGCATTTTACCTCTGAGCTACACCCTCGATGCCCCTTTATATTTATATACTTTTTGAAACAGGGTCCTGCTAAGTTGCTGAGGGTTTCATTAAATTGCTGAGGCTGGCCTTGAATCTGATGAATCTGTGATCCTCCTGTCTCAGCCTCCCAAGTGCAGGTATTACAGGTGTGCACCACCACACCCAGCTTCATTTGGCAGTCTTAAATGCCAGTTCTTCAGTAAACTCCAAAGAGGCAAGACAACATGATTCTAAAGAGAAGAGGGCCTTCACGCATGGAAGGGACAGCTGCTTAAGGAAAAGATAACAGGTGAGTCTAATAATCCACCTGCTCTCATGAAAAGAAAAAAATCACTACATGAGGAGTGGAGGAGGGTCTAGGCTCCAATAATAACCTCCCCAAAGGTCTCCTGTCCTAGAAGTCTGGTCAGGAACAATAAGGAAGCACCTCGGAGGGTGCTGAGCGCCTTTCAGAACCCTGGACTACAAAGGACTGTGCAGAGCCACTGGCTGATCAGAACAGGAGCATGGATCTCAGCTCTAACTTCCTGGATCTATGACTTTGGGAGAGTTACTAAACCTCTGTGAGCCTCACTTTCCCAAGTGACAAAATGGAAATAATAATAATAATAACAACAACATACTTACTGGTTGGCAGAAAAATGCCCCCCCAAAGATGCCCATGTGGATCCCTGGGACCTATGAATATGGTGATTTACTTTGCAAGGAGCCACAAAGGCACCGAGTTCAGGCTGCCAATCAGCTGACCTTGAGTGGAGAGATTACCTGGTGTCCAGGTAGACCTACAGAACTGTGGGATAATACACAGTCGTGTGTTGTTTGAAGGCTGGGCATCGTGGTAATCTGTTCCTGCAGCAACAGAAAATGAATACGCCCTCCTGCAGGGTGGGGAGGCTGGTGCTTGGCACCAGGAAAGGGCGCCTCCTTGGGCACCTGACATCCACTGCACATGGTGGGCTTCTCTCCCCTCAAAAACATCCTCTTCCTTCCCCTCTGCCTGACTTAGCCCCGCGTCTCAAGCCTCAGCTGAGTGGGACCTTCCAAGAAGCATCCCAAACCCCTCCACCCACGCAGGCTCTCTCCTCTGAGTTCCCACAGCCTTTTGCCTGTACTTGGCAATTTTGAACTTAATTATATAGTGGGTGGTGTTACCTGCTGTTGCTGCATGTGTGTTTATTTTGGTTCCAAAACAAGATTGCAACCTTAGTGTCCAACAGGAACTGTGTTTTGTCCTTTGGTGGTTGTTGTTTTTAAAGACCTGTCCTTTTTTTTTAATATAATCCTATGTCACCTTGTGACACATGAAAGGACTGCTCAGGCATGTATTTATAAGCAGATACCTGGAACCATGTTAATTGCCCTGACTGGGAACTAACTCATTTTCTATTTTGTAGCAGTTTTCTATTTTCTCACAGAGGTTGTTGGAGGCTTTAAGGTCTGAGGCCAGTTCTTACACGGACAAGTGAGCCAGGCTGACAGTTTTCCAAACGTGGTTCCAATGACTGTGGCCCCGACCATCCTGATTTCATCCATCAGGAAGAGGGGAGAGTGTTGGAAATCATAGTACAACTAGGAAAGAGGGTGACCATGTCTGTGCTCCTCTTATCCCAATGCCGAGCGCACAGTAGATACTCAATAAAAATCAGACGGAGCCGGGCGCGGTGGCGCACGCTTGTAATCCCAGTACTTGGGAGGCAGAGACCGGAGGATCTGGGTTCGCAGCCAGCCTCAGCTACTTAGTGAGGCCCTCTGCAACTTCGTGAGACCCTGTTTCAAAATAAAGAATAAAAAATAGGGCTGGGGGTGTAGCTCGGAGGTAGAATGCCCCTGGGTTCAATCCCCAGTACTGCAAAAAAAAAAAAAAAAAGAAAGAAAAAATCAGACAGAGCTGAGAGTGTAGCTCAGTGGTAGAGCCTAGCATGTGTGAGACCCTGGGTTCAATCTCCAGCATCAAAAAATTAAAAATGGGTTAGAAAATTGGCAAGTGAGTGACTGTTTTCCCTGCTCTACTCCTCTCTCCACACAAAATGACCCTGGACAAAAACACAGAAACAACCCTAGAAGTGCAGTTGATCGACCTGCTTTGGGGATGTAGCTCCTCAAAGAACCAGCCAAACAGACAAAAGCGTTCTCTCTAGAGCTTGTTATTCAAGTCTCAAAATAAGGCACATCTCTCATTGCAAGGTGCAGTTATTTTAGTGGGGCAGGATCAGGATTTTGAAAGGGAAACGAAAATGAATAAGCGGGTGCGTGGGAACGGGAATTAAAATAAGCAGAACTTGCTGGCTGCCAACGTGGATGTCCTCACAGCCCGCGGCCTTATTTTTGGGTCCATTCCGGTTTGTTTTCTCTTCTGCTGCTTTAAAATATGATAGGCAGGTGAGAAGGAGAGGCCCGGGTTACTTGTGGCTTCTGTTCACTAAGCTTGTCCTCTGTACACGGTGCCTGGCTCACGTTGCCTTATTGAACCTTCACGGTGACCCTGTGAGGTGGCTGCTACTATTACCCCCATTTTACAGGAGATAGCATTGAGAAAACTGAGCCTGAGCCAGGTAAGATGATCTTGCTCCAGGTGACCCCTTAGCAAGAGGGAGGCAACATGTGAATCAAGATGGTCCTGTCCAGAACCTGGTTCTGATCCATTCCTCTGTGAACCCAGAATGGTAGAAGCCCCTGATCTCTCTCCCAGGTGGAGCAGGTCGGGCCCCCAGGCTAGGAAAGCACACTGGTATTTGGGGGACAATGGCTCTCTGTGTTTCTCTGGGCCTTGTGGCATTTCTAGAAACTGGAGGTGTGCAGGGAGGAGAGCAAAGGAGACATGAGGATGTTTGTTCTTAAGTAAGATCCGTATCCCTCCTTTCCTGCCTCAAGTGAGGCCTTTAAGAATAAGAAGAGGCCGGGCGTGGTGGCGCACTCTTGTAATCCCAGTACTTTGGGAGGCGGAGACCGGAGGATCCGGGTTCGCGGCCAGCCTCAGTTCTCTCTCTCTCTCTCCCTGTTTCTCTCTCTCTCTCTCTCTCACTCTCTCTCTCTCTCTCTCTACTTAGTGAGGCCATCCGCAACTTCGTGAGACCCGGTTTCAAAAAAAGTAAAAAAAATAGGGCCGGGGGCGTAGCGCGGAGGTAGAACGCCCCTGGGTTCAATCCCCGGTACCGCAAAAAAAAAAAAAAAAAAGAGTAAGAAGAGACAGGAGGCTGCCCACGAAAGCAGCAGAATCAGCTGGGTCATCTGCAGCCCGGCCTTCAAGACCAAAATCTTTCAAGGGTGAAGACAGGCAGACCAGCAAAATAAGGGTAGTGACATAAAGTCGGGCCTATCTGGGAGAAACTGCCCCTTCCACCACCCCAGGCTATGTGACCTGGGCTAGAGGGTTAACCTCTCTGGGCTTCCACCTCCTCACCTGTCAATGGGGGAATAACGATTCTTACTTCACATGTTTGCTCTAAAGACAAGGTTGATGTGGGTGAGGGGCTTAGCAGAGGGCCCAACACAGAATAGAACCTGAATACAGATCAGTGTTATTATGAATACATCACTCAGTTCACTAAGATGGTATAAGCAACGAATTGCATGTATACTCTATTATGTAACATGCAACCCTATGTTAACAGTAAGAAGTCAAACGTGGTATGGACTGTGCTCTGGGGAAGGTAAGGGCCAGGGCCATGGTTCCCACTCTGGCTTTTACTCCCTATGGTACCGGCTCCAGCACAACCCTCTGCCCTACAGTCTGTGTGGACTGGGATAGACTTCGGTCTCTTGTATCTTACTTCAAACCTGAGCCAGCAAAGGCAGTACCCTTCCATTTCTACAAGAGCAATGCTACCGGAAATGCTACCATGGAATGGGGCCACTCCTTCTCCTTTGGAAGCCATAATTCATGGGGATGCTCGTTTCTTCTCTGAAACGAGCTCATTGGTACAATAATTGCTCCATGATGTAATAACCCATGTATGAAGTCAGAAGAATCTCCTTGAAATAAAATTATATACTGCATTATCTTCCATAAAAGGCAGATCCATTTGGGATGTCCCCCAAGATCAATTAGCTAACAAAGAACCAAACGCATTTCATTAATGGTGCTTTCTCCTGTGAGAGGAGAGAGGTTACTTTTATTGTTATTCTTCTTATTTCATGGCCCAAAAAGTTATTGGTCTATGTTTTTGGCTTCCATAGCCTGGATGCTTCCTAACATTCTATATCATTTACTCACTTATTAGGTCTATAGTTACCCGCTTCCCCTCCCCCCATATTGTAAGAACACAGAACTCTATTATCTTCACTGTTTCCCAATCAGCCAGAGTAGCATATGAAACATAGTAGGTATTTGATAAATACTGGTCAGCGAATGAACAAATCAAAGTCCACTTTAGAGCATCTTTCTTTTGAAGAGCAACCGTGGTTGATGCAAAGATTCATCTCATAAAAAAATGCACTCCAACCTTATCTATTCCTTCTCTCTTCCTTTTACTTGCCTTTTCTGTTTGCTCCAGATTATTAACACACCTCCAAAAATCAGGGTTAAGAAAACATTCAAAGGCATCCAAGAACTCCTGATAACAAGATGCTTTAAGGAACATCTCATTCAGAACAAGGAATCTCATTTCCACTCACTTCTTGAGACAAAATCTGCTCTCTACAGAGGAGTATGTTTCCATGATAGTACTGAAAGGGCCTCCTGGGCCATCCAGGGCACAGGGGATCAAGTGAGAACAGACATCCACCATGAGATTCAAATTCATGAATTGAGCAGAATGGAAGGTAAGTTAGCCCCAAATCCCCATTTTTCAGGTGGGAAAACTGAGGGTCCTGAAAAACAGAGTGGCTATTCAAGTGCACAAAGTAATTAGAGCACATCCAGGAAAAAAAGGCAGGTCCCTTCTCTTTCATTTCCTGTCTATCTGTTTGAAGATTCTGAGTGTGTGTGTGTGTGTGTGTGTGTGTGTGTGTGTGTGTGTGCCCATAGGTATGTGTTTGAACTCTGAGCAACAGTTTTTTAAAAGAGCCCTAGGGCTGGGGATGGAGCTCAGTGGAAAAGTGCTTGCCAGGAGCCTTGCGTTTCAACCCTAGCACTGAATTTTAAAAGAAACAAAAAGCCCCACTTAAAAGTTCATCCATAATTTTGACTCAGTTACTTCACTAACTTTCCAGTCCTCCACAATAACCTAGCTCCAAATTTCTCATTCATGACTCCAGAGTCTTAAAGCCTTTCTGGGCTGAAAGAACCTTGAGATTATCTCGCCCAACTTTCAGTTTACAGAGGAAGAACAACAGACTGAGTGAAGAAATGTAAGTCCCCAGGGCACAAAGCCAGGACACAGCTAAGCTGAGGCGGCTGGGACCCTTGATGCACAGGGACACAAGTTATGTTCAGGACACCTCTCAGATTTGCATGTGGCCCTAACAGTCTCATCATGGAAAACCCAGTCCAAACACACACACCTCAGACCAAAGTTGAAAACTTTTCCATTGAGCAAGTGAATAGAATCCTAATGAGAAAATGAGTAGAAGATGGGATCTTTATAAGGATATGGACATATAATATGTATATACATACATGTATGTGTGTATATGTGAATACCACATCTATCATATATGTGCTGTAAAGATTCTTATTTTTAAAACACTTGACACTACATATGTAATAAATTCAGGGTTGCAAGAACATCAAAATGTATCGCGAGTAGAGGCATATCTTGACACAACATTTTTGGAAAGTTATCCATCAATATCTACAACATAAAACACATATTCTTTGATCAGCAATTCTACTTCCAGGAATGTGAAACTATAAATAGAAATAGAATTACACAGATATATGGGTAAGGGTATTTATTAAAATAATGTTTATAGTGGCAAAAAAGAAAACATCCCGGAAATTCATCATTAGGATTATAGCCATGCATACTATGATCGAAATAATGGAATTTTACACAACTGCTATAAAATTTTATAAAAAAATACAGAGCTGAAGAGCTGCCCATCATGTTTTAATATGAAAAGTGGAATTGCAGTGCAATGTGACTATTTGATACAATTTCTTACACAAACACCACCCCCTCTAAAACACTACTATCTATGCACATACATATTTGTGATAGAATGGGCATGAAAGAAAGGTGTGAAAGCCTTTTAGTATTGGGCAATGCCCATGATGGATGAAAGAAGAAGAAATGATTAATATTTTTCATACATCTTTGAATGTTTTTACTGATTATAATACATACATGCTACTCTGAAAAAATTAAGCCAAAAATCCTAAAAGTAACAACAGAAGGAACCCCAAAATAGTCCTCCAACTCCTGTTTTAATCCCCCTTGTTCCCTAGTAGACCCTGTGGCAGCAGAAACCCTCTGATCTGAGGGAAAAGAAATTAAACAATGCAGGAAAAAGAACTGGAAGCTGTGACTCTAAGCCCTGGGCTGCCATGACCATCCTCTGAATAAGTCACTTCTCCCACCTAATTGTCTTAGTCCTGACACAGGAAGTGATCTCTTGAGCAGATACAGGAAGTGACCTGCTGAGGACAGACAGGAAGTGACCTCTAAGCAGCAGGGTCCACTCTTCCTAAAACTAAGAAATAGACACTAACTTTGGCAGGTAGACCTTCTGGGTCACCATGTCCCCTTGGGCTTTTCTAACCAGTCCTGACTCCATTTTCTTAAATGAAAAGTGACAGATCCACGAAGGTAAAAGAACTGGTGGTGACCGTGACGACCAGTGGACTTCAACAATGGTAAAATTGCACTGCCCAGAGCATTATCTGGGCAAGTCCTTCTGGGCTAGAGCCTCAAAAAGAACTGTCACCATCAACTTCTAAAACTCCAAGAAACCTGTTCATATTAACATGTGAAACTTTCTTTGCACAGGGACAGTCCAGCCCCCTGATTTACCCTAGATTCTCTATTTCAGCCATGGCTCAGGAACCAGTAAGGAGAGGGAGAAGTGATTGACTTACCGAGCCAACTTCTGTTTAGGTACACAGACACAAACACAGGAGGGACCGTGAAGAAATCTACTACAGAGTTCACCTCCAGCCAGAACCACAGCTTATCATTGGCTGCAATAAACTGGGAGAAAGAAGAAACAAGAGAGAAAGAGAGAGAAAATGAGAAGCATGGTGTTGGCATTCAATTTATATTCTTTTGTCAAAGGGTAAATGTTGGGGTTTTGTGGGGATCTGGAGAGATAAGTTATGTTCTTCTCGTATGTTCTTCTACACCAATAACATGCTTACTTTTTGAATATGCAGCCTTTTCTAGAGAGCAAACATGTGATGCTAACCTTAGAGAATCATCAGGCAATATATTTTTCTATAGTTTCCAACAGCCTCATAGGGAGGTTTGAGTATTCTCACCTTCATTAGACTCTCTAATGTAAATATAATTGTAAATAAAGCACATGTGTACACACACACACACACACACACACACACACACACATACACCTCTGTAATTCAGATTTTGCATAGCTCTCTTCCAAACAGTGGCTAGTAAAAATCCCCCAAACTCCAAATTCTGCCAGTTTGCCCTCCCAGTTCATCCTCACAACTGCTCTCTCAACTAAATGAGCACTGCTAAACATAATCTTAAGAGCCAAAGGGCTTTTCTGTTTAATTTTCGAGAGAACATCCATTCATGTTTGAACAGAGTGATGAGAAACAGTCAGTCAGTGAAGGTATCATCATTATTTCAACCTCTGTTTCTCCCCCTTGAAATAAAATTAATATGTATTCAGAAAATCTTAGCTAAGGAAAGGGCTCTCTCACAGACTACAAATCGGAATACATGGATGTTGTCTATCATGGAAACCTTGGGCTTCACCTTGCCTGTGAGGGCAGCTGTGGATAAAGGCAGGGGGTAATCCTTGGGTATAAGATCCCCGCTGTGGTCCTGAGCGATGTTGCTGAACTTACCCGCAAGCCGAAGTAGAGAAGGAAGAACACGTTGAAAGCCATGTCGATCTGTAATGTGAAATCTTTGTAGAAATTCTGGCAGGATTCTATTGGGCTATTAGACAGGAAGAAGAAAAAGCAAGAGGTCAATGAAAAACTTCATCATATCTTCTACAAGGCTGTGAAGTGGTGGTGCACGGGGTAGAGGAGGAAAGGAATGTTCATCAAATGAGGCATTTGGTCTTTGTACCCCCTGGATAATCAAGCAAGCATTGCCAAGGGACTTTCCATTCAACCATTCAGTGTTTCGTTCTTTTATTTGCTTTCAGGAATTTTTTGGGTAAATTTACATATGTATGTGTGTGTGTATATATATATATATATCATCATTCAACAGTTGAACTAAGAATCTAAAGAGGATCATGCAGACAACTTGGAGGAAGGACAAGCAGAAAAGACCAGCAAATTCCTTGATTTCATATTAACCCTTAAAGAACTGACTTCCTTCTTTTAGAGGACACAAACAAAGGCTAAAAATCAGACCCTCGTGCCCCCTCCAACACATTGGAAGTGGAGCCCATTTTCCATTAAACGCAGTAGCTGTGTTTTGGATCTTATAAAAGCTATTAGCAGATTAATACATAAAGGAACCAGGAGCATCTCAAGAAAGGTGTGGCAGAGAGGATCCTGGTTGATGTTCTGGAGAGACTAAGTATGGACTTTCTGTGCGACACTCTGATCTGGGGAAGGAAGCACTGCCCAACTGGTAAAATTCAAGACCGTGGAACCAAAATGTTGAAGCAGTACTCTAAGGGTTAATTTTTTTTTTTTTTGGCATGCAGGTTAATTGGTTTTGTGTGTTTGTCAGGCAGCCAAGGCACATCCCCAGCACACTCTACTTGGTTCAAGAGTAGGCAGTTCAAAGGGTACTACTATACAAACTGGTATGTGGCTTCTGTGTGCTTGTGTGCTTTCCAGTGTCAAACTGACCCGAGGATCAGTATGTGGAAAGTCCCAAGGTTTGGGCTGGGTGGGAAGCAGGAAAGCCTCATAAACATCTCATAGCTGTGAATGAAAATGCATAGTACACGGTTATCAGTAAGCAAATGGTAACACCTGGTGGGGGGGGCAGGAACATAGAGAAGGCAAGGGAAAGGGAAGGAATACAGGGAGAAATACGTATTTTCTCCAGATGGGAAGCAACATGGAGCTCTCCCTCCAGTCGAGGGCCAGCTTGAGAAGTGGCAGGTGAAGGATTTCCGAGTATCACCACCTTGGGAATCCTTGTACACAATACCAGTTAGTATAGTTGTACTTCTGTAAGGACGATGCTTGGCTGTTCAACAGGCAGGGCTCTGTGCAGTTCAGGAGTGTGGGGCCCACTTAGAGGTGTGGTCAGTCAGTCTGTGGGAATCATCCATCATCATACATGCACTGGATTTCTCCATTCTTCATCTCGATTACAAGTCAAACATGCCCTTTGTCATCTCCCAAACCATAACTACTTGGTAAAACTTCCAAACAAGCAGGAAGAGTAATCTACATGTGCATTTACAAACTAAGCGGACTGAACAAATACAACACTGAAAAACAGTTCTTTTACAAAGGAAATGACAACTGCCAGGTTTTCACTACGGTAGAGAGGTGGGAGGAAGAGTGTGGAATTTGGTTAGTCTAGAGCTAGAAGGAGGCAGGAACAAAAGAAGCTAAGCCTCACAGCCTACCACCACTCTCTGCCTGCTCTCCTACACTGGCACTAGTTTAGATGAAAAAAGGAAATCCACACCCAGAGTGGGTGAGGGGCATTTCTGCAATTCTTGGGCCACAGTGGTATTTTGTTTTATTTCAAGAATGAGACCCACTGGTGAACCAGTATCTAACCACTGTGGATGGTTAGATACTCTTCAGCAATGAAGAAAAGTATGTGAAGGTTGACCAAAAATCCACTATAGATTCCAATTGACAAGACAGTGCGTCTCTGTGCTGTGGGAGCCACTGGGAGGGTGTGCTACTGAAGAATAAATGGTGTGTGTGTGTGTGTGTGTGTGTGTGTGTGTGTGTGTAAGAGAGCAAGTGAGCAAGGATAGGGAGATCTGTGGGTAAATATTGCACTCATGTGTTCACTTGTGGTAGCTGAGACTTGGCTTACGCATCCAGACTGATAGCCACATAGTGGATGGAACAGAGAGAAAGGCTCCATTCCCAGGTCATGGGAGACTTGGGACAGTGGAAAAACCCACTCTCATTTCACTAAGGCCAACCAATAATCTTCCTGTTTCCCTCACAAGAGTTACTGGGTGGAGTTATTAGTGGCATCTTGGTGGATCTATGAGTTCCCTATTAATTTCATGTCCCTGTGGTTAATTTGGTGGTATCCTTGAAATATATCTGGTTGGAAAAATATTTGCCAAGGCTGCAGTAGAGAATGGAATAGTGAGTGGAAATATGATAGCTCAGTGTCACTGAGGATTTGGGGTTCAAAATAAATGGAAACATATTTTAAAGAAGTGTAAGCTGGATCCGGGTTCGCGGCCAGCCTCAGCACGCGCACGTGCGCGAGGGCGCGCACGCACACTCTCTTTCTCTCTCTCTCCCTGTCTCTCTCTCTCTCTCTCTCTATCACTCTCTCTCTCTCTCTCTCTCTCTCTCTCTCTCTCTCTCTCTCTACTTAGTGAGGCCCTCCGCAACTTCGTGAGACCCGGTCTCAAAATAAAGTATAAAAAATAGGGCCGGGGGCATAGCGCGGAGGTAGAACGCCCCTGCGTTCAATCCCCGGTACCTCAAAAAAAAAAAAATAGTGTAAGCAATCAGGCTATAGCAACTTCTTTTTGCTGTTCCTTGCCTTCCTGGTCATTTCTGTTGTTTCCTTCTTTTTTACCCATTACACAGAGGCAACAATCAGAGGACACTGTGTTGAAAACCATACCTCAATAACACCCCTGATTTTCAGAAAACAATGTGGTAACCCTAATAGACCCTTTCTCTAATCCTTCTCTCAAAAAATTAGAACTGATTTTAATCATCATTTCATGATCATCCCATAAGTCCTAGACTTGGAGCCAAAACAAAAAAAGAAATGAATTTTGCTGCTGGTACAAGTGGCTGTTCCTCTGGCTGAAGCTCACAGGTAATAGGAACACAACCTGATCGATGAACAGGGGTGCAGCAAGAAGCAGGGACTCTGGGACAAAATAGAGTCAGGCTGTGGGCCCACATAGGACTACAGTGATCAGGAAATGTGTTTTATATCCCTTTTAGCTATTTCCTGCTTGCCACGAGGGCCCCAGGAGAAATACCCTGCCTGATTTTCCAAGTGGCAACAGAAGTGTTTATCGGGGTCCCCTCTGAGATAAATCTTCCAAGTGCCTATAGTTCATGGACTCACACTATCAGAGACCACAGAGTGGAGATTCCAAAGCCCCATTATTTCATTCCCCAAATGGAAATAACCCATGGAGGAGTTCACTGATCTTTTAAAAAGAGAATACATAATTCAACAACAAAAGGGGTTGGCCAATGAGGATTTATTTTTCTTCCCAAGAGACTTTATCTTAATGATTAATGCTCACTGCAGGGTAGAGAATGAAATACAATCTCCTCATCCTCCTGTGTAAAGCAAGAGTTTCCTTGCTAGCTACACAGAAGTTTCAGGAGCTAGCAAAGAAATTGTGTTTTTATTTAAAACCACAAAAGAAAGTGACTCTGGACCACAGATTTAAATTTAGATTGCCATTCTAATGAGGCATGACCATATCAGAAAAGGCTTCAGGTGGGCATATGTTTCCAATAGGAAAAAAACATGGAGTTTTCGGAACAGAAGGATACTATTTCTGACTCTGGTAGTAGAAAAGAGAGTTATCCTAAATCATCCTTGGTTAACTAATGACTTAATAATTACAAGATACAAGATACTTGATAGCTGATGGACTGCTCATCCCTTGACTCCCATTGTTCATATATCAAGTGTGATACTAAAGCCTTAGGCAAATTTAGTGTTTTGACCAGACTCTAGGGATTGAGAGCCTTCAAAATAATTTTAATGAAGAACTGCTTCCCATGGAGTAAAGGTTCAGCAGAGGATAGAGATTGAAATACATGCTCCTACTTCCTCTTGACCATCAAGTACGTATATCCTCAGTATGCTGATGGACTCTATAGAGATTCGCTGAATGTGGGCAATGAATCTCTTCATCTGTTTAGTAAAATAATTTCCAATAAAGATCTTTTAGCAGGAAGATCCAACAGATAGATCATCCTGAAGATTGACTTCAGACCTCATTTCTCCAAAGCACAAGACAAGCAAGGGCTGCCCCAGACTTTTTTTCTTTTTTCTTTTTTCTTTTTTTTTCCAAAGGGCAGAAAAGGCCAAGCACAAAATCTTACTGTTAGTAGTGTTCCATCCAGACATTTGCGTCAGCTCCAAGGACACACTGGCCCTTCTCAGCCTCTACATGCTCCGAATGTTCCCGAAGTTTGTTTTCCTACCTCCCTGAGTCTGGCTGCCCAACACTGAAGCTATTTCTCCAGGACAATGGTTCTCAAACATCGATCGCCATCACTGGAGGACTTGTTGAAACCTTGCACCCCCCCAACGCCCCTACCACCCTGCCAGAGTGTCTAATTTAATAGGTCTGGAGTTGGGGCCTGAGAATTTGTTTTCTAGCAAGTTCCCAAATGATGATTTTTATCTGGGGACCTCACTTTGAGAATCACGGCTCCCGAAGAATTTTCTTGCAACTACTCACTAATTACTGGTGTTGCTATTCAAGAAGATTCCCATTCAGACCTGAACAGAGATGAGTAAGAGTTTGAGCCCGCCCCCAGATACCAGCTGCATACCACTTAACTAATTGCTGAGATCAAGGGGTTGAGCAGATATTTTCAGTTTCAGATGTGAACAAGGGGGAAAAAAATTAAAAAGATACAGGGAAGTAATTACAACGCCACCGTGCAAGCTTTCACCAGTGGACGTTCCAATTAACAATCAGAGTACCTGCTGAGTACATTTTCAGTTTTGGATTAAAAGGAAAAAAATGATGAAGTCTAGATGGGAGGGGTTCTGAAGGCCGTGGTTTAGAAAGGATAAAGAATTGTGAAGCAGCTTAGGAACACAACAACAGGCATTCAAGGTGATTTAATAGGGAAGGGACTGGCTGAGGAACAAAATGGCACTTGGTGAAATAATTTCCAACATTCAAATTCTCCTCCCTCTCATGGTTAGTCCCTTTTAAAATTGAATGGGGCCCTCTCAATTCCCACCAGGATTAGGGACCACCAGAGTTCAGGCCTGCTGGCACCGCAGACATGAATCAGTCCAATAGGCTTAATGACTCCAGACTCTTACCCTTGTCTCACCTCCGCAATGTTGCCAGATTAATTTAATTAAAAGACGTTATTTATCCAACATCAAGGTTCCCTCCTGTCTCATACATCAACTCTAAGACTATCTGTGAAGGACCTCCAAAATCTGCCCTCACCCCACACCTCCCATTTGATTTTCAGCTGCGCTTTAGTCCAAATCCTTTGCTAGCAGGAGCTGGTGCCTTCATTATTTCATGAACGTGACCCAGGTGTCCACAGTTCTAAATTGATGCTTCTGCTGGGGCCTCTTCAAATGCTCCTCTCTCTTAGTGTTCAAACCTCAGGCAGCCTTCAAAGCCAGCCCAAAGGCTTGCTCAGCAAATGACTTGTGCCCTTACTGATCTCTCCCCTCTCTGAATTTCTACAGGACTGAGATTCTAAGCTGCCTCATTCTGTTCATATCTAAATCTTCAGTTCACTATAATAATACCTGGCAATTGTATTGAGTTTGCACACCTGTTGAATTTTGTATCATAATATGGCAGCATAAAACACATTTTGTTAAACAATCTTCACTTTGCAGACAGAAGAGGCTCAGCTACCTACCCAAGATTATGCAGCTAAGTGGTAGAGTTTGGATAGAGCCCCAGTAGCCTCACTGCAACACCACCTCCCCTATCCAGATAGATGGCAACATCCTCAGAGGGGAAGAAGAAGCATAAAACATGGTATGCTGTGAACAGAGCCTCAGGCGAAGCTCATGCAAAAGCTAGGGGACAGACTGATTTATGGAAGAGGTCCAATTGCCCTTGTGTTCCTGTGCTTGTTGGGTAGAATTCAGAGGAAAATGACCTTTCCAACCAGTATCTAACCTATCCTCTGTGCAGACCATTACATGGAACATTAATAATCCCCAGAAGTCCTTCCTGGGACCCTTTGTAGTGGTGGAACCATGAAGACTGATCCCACCTGCTGAGGGCACATTTTTCTGCTGATATGAGAATAATTTCTAGTTATCCATCCACTTAAAGATGGATGACAAAGTGTTTCAATTTTCCTGCACCCTCTCTCATTCTAAAAGAGCAAGAATGAACATAGTGGCAGCTGATAATACTTAAATCCTTTGAACACGTCTAGTTATGGATTAGACAATTAATACGCTTTGCATCCCATTCCATCCAATCAAAATAAAGAGAAAAGATGAGACAATATAGACATGGACGCTGTGGAACGTGTCTACAGCCAAGAGGGGTAATAGCCCTAAGTGATGGGAAGTTTTCCAGGTAATATTTGAATACACTGGGCAAAGTAAGTGCCTCAGATTTCCTGCCTACCAAATAAGATTGACAGCACCTCGCTAGCCAGGATATTAGGGGACTGATTTCAAAACGGAGGCAAATCTTTGGAATGCACCCCAAATTAGAAATCAAAATGCCATTATATAATTTTAGGTCTGGAAAAATCTCACAAGCTAATAACAATAATAGATTCAGTGTGAATGACATGATACCAATTAATCATTGAAAAAGCAATAATCTGTAATATAGAACATTGTCTCCTAAACTAGATGGAACCCCAGGACTGCCAAGGTCCTGAATGGATCCACGTTGAAAGCTTTGTATCTTTTTGCTTTTCTCAGTTCTGCCATCTTAGTTACCTGGTCAGAGCTATGCACCTAAGAGTTTATCTCTCCAATATTGGTTATTTCAGTGTATATACTGGGTGGGGCATGTATTCAGTAAGTTTCAAAGTTTTTATTCGTTTTACCAAACTGAATCAAGTTTCTTCTGTTGACTAGCATTAAGACTCTATCCCAGAATAGCTTGAGGTAGTTGTCTTCTAAGCTGCTATCCTTCATATGTGGGTTTATATCCCATGGTTAATCAATACTAATGATAATTACATCAAAATGGGCTTCTCGTTTAATCTTAAACCACTTTTCTCAGACATTGCAATGGTTTTTAATACGAATAGAAAACACTTTCGTTACTCTACAGTATTGATCTCTCATGATCCCAAGCCCACCGTTAAATGGCTTTGTTGGGAAGTTCTTGGTTACGGTTTGTATCAATAGGTCTATTAATCTTTCTGACAGCAGCTTCTAATTATGCCTCTGCCCACATGATGAGATGTGATTCAATAGCCGTAAACATATGTATCATTAGAACCATGTTGAAATGAACTGGAGCTTATAGAGACGTGGTATATAAACCTTCACGACTCTTTGGAATCCGTATGTGCTCTGCAGTCTTGGGCTTTGAGCGATATGGAGACTGCTGGAATGATGGGAAGAATAGATTTCAGAGCGGTTGTATGGCGCAGGGTGTCTACCTGAGTAATTAGACCTAAGAAGGAAGCATTCTTCTAGGAGACAAAGAAAATGACAGAGATTGTTGACGGAGAGAACAAAACATGTCAGTTCCTTACACATTGCATTTCTCAACGAAACACATACATAATTTGTTTTCACAAAACTCAGGTGGTGAGATTCCTGTCACTTTCATATGGACCTCTCCTAGTTTTTTTCCAAGATTTCAATATCTTATCTGTGCTTCAATCCCCTTTTTCATCTATATTCTATATCTTTTTTTAATCCACTAATACACCTAATTCAAAAGCCAAATGTGAACATTACAGGTCAACATCAACAATGGTCAACAGGTGGATACTTTTGGAGTTTCATGGGTGTGTTAAAATCCCAGCTCTGTTACTCATTAGGTGTATTATCTTGGGCAAATAATTTGACCCCTCCAAGCCTTGGTTTTCTTGTCTGTAAACTGGGGATGTGAATACAAATATAAAAGGCTATCATAGGAAGGAAATCAGATCGTTAAGCCCTCAACAAGTGATAGTTGGGTTTAAAACTAGAGTAGTAACAATGGTGATAATAGTAACAACTGTTTATGGAAAATTCCTCCCAAAAAGGCAATGATTCAACTGAACGAAAACTGATAGAATCTATTATTTCTATATTTTCCATTTATAACTGCTTTATTGCATCTTTATCACGTATTTCAGTGTAATTCAGATGCCCATCAGGATGTTCATTAAGTTCTCAATTGGAGATTTCATCAACATCTGGTGTGATTTTATATATTTGAGTATTAACTTTGGATAATATTAAAGAAACAGGGGGAATTATATTTCCATTGAAGGCAGCCACACAGTGTCATAAATACTAAATAATTAACCAAGCTTTCTTGACAGAGAGAGCCGTGAGTCACTTTAATGAGTGGCCACAGGAGGTTGGACATTCTCTTTTTCCCAGGTCTTTAGTGGAGGAAAGAGTTTCATCTGCCCCACTGCTTACTGTGGAGGAGAGACAGAAGGATAAACTGGTCATATTTCTTCTAAATAGCCCTCCTAATTCTACTTTCGTAATATGTATTTCTTCACTGTTGGAATCTTGGAATGATGTCCGAGACAACCTACCCACTAATGCTTATTTTCTCCCGCTTGTCTACACTCTACAATTATTTCAATCACAGTTGTTACCAGAGTAGAATTAGTGTTCATATTTGCCAGCAACTTTTATGTAATAAATCAGAGTTAAGCTATTACATAAAACAGAATCTTGCCAAACAAGTGCTGCTTCATTTCATTTTCAATAAATTGTTGGAAGAAACACAACTGATCGATTATTACTCCCCACTTCCTTACCTCTATTGACTAGCCATATCCTGTTTAGTAAACTCTCACTTATCTAATAGAGGGAAGGAATGGCGTAGATGACTCAAATAGTACTAAATGCATATGCAGTCATGCATGTATGCCAGAAAACAAATGGGAAGTTCTTCAAGGGCCAGTTCAATGAACCAGGTATAGGTATGGGACAATACATGTGGATGGGCACACACACACATGCACACCTATGCCCTACAACACAAATGTATGCTCTCCACCCAAACCCAACTTTACCCTGGGTCCATCCACAAAATGGGATGGCCTGGGTGAGGTGACCAAAAGTCAGGAAAAGTAGGGGTCAGAGAAGAAGCCCTGGTCTGGAGAGCTGGGGACCTAAAAACAAAGCCTGGCATGGAGTAGGAGGTCATCCTGGGCCCTAGAGTTATACTCTGTACACATCTGTGAAAAATTCAGACCTGGGAAAGAACAGAGGAGTAGTCCAACCACTACCTTTTGCCTCTGATGGCTTTTTTGGGGATACTAAATGTTGTCACATATGTATTAAGAGGTCCATAAGCAATCATCTCTAACAATTAATAATTAATAGTTAGCTCCTAGACACTGGAGAGCAATGGCCTGGTGTTAACCCTTTGTGAAAGATGCAACCTGGGCACGGTTTCACTACACGTGGGCATCAAGGCTTCTCAAATAAGAAGCTCTCATAATCACATGGAGAATGGCAGAGGCTCCCAAGGAAAAGCATGAGCTCTATTTGCCAAAGGCAAATCTGGACAAGATTGAGCAGGTGGGTTGCAATTCTCACCACCTAATAGGCTTTCAAATGATTGTGGGAAGAGACATCTAAATTCCTCCATCTGAGCCTTCTTCTCCAGATGTTTGTCTCTGACTCTCTGCATGTCTCCTGGTCACTTCATTAGTTTCCTTCTCAGCTATGTCCTGTGCTCCCTTCTCTTGGCCTCCTCCCAGCCCTTGGCATGATCTTGACACCCTCAGACAGCCTGACCTCAGTATTGCCATCTCGTCTATGGGTCTATTGCAAAGACCATGCTGAGCACGTTCTGAGTCCCAGACTGGCAAGTCTGATCAGATGGGGGTTGGGGATGCACCAGATAGGTTCCTTTCCTATTTTCTTCAGTGAACTCCGCCATTCAGTCAGCATCCTAGGGGACCTACGAAAGTTTCAACCCTGATACCTCCCAGTCACATCTGTACTCAAGCAGTCTATGCAGAGTCTACACTAGCAAAGACTACCAATGCTAAAGACCTGCCTGGTACTGATGTTAGGAAGCCTGAGAACATCTAGGGAAACATAATTATGTAAAGAAAGAGGTATTCCTCTTATATCTGCTGCTTTCTTTTGAAGACTAACAAACAATGCCACATAACATGTATTCAGGATGAGGATACCAGCTTGTTAAAAGTTATAGCTTTGTTTCTCACATCCTTAGTTTGTTTGGTTGTTGAGGATTTTTTAAAAAAACACAGGGGAAAACCTGGCACAAGTCCTTCTGAGCTCTAGCATAGAAAACAAGGATACCTTTATTGCACAAGGAAATAAAATAGCTGTGTCTTAGCTCTGTCTTTGGCTGACAGATGAGGCATGGATGTTTTGTAAGTATTCCTATTTAGGAGTTTTGTTGAGAGCCCAGCAGCCTCACAGCCAAAAAGGAGAGTCTGAGATATTGCTGATTAGTAGTCATGAATCTACAGAGGACTAGGCAGGAGTCATTTCTTAGGAATGTAATAAAGAAACCTGGGCAACAGAGACCACCCCCACCACAGGAGTCAGACTTGATGAGTGGGCTTTAGAAATAAATGTCCTCATTAATAGGGGGAATGGTAATAGCTTCTTAACCCTATGATTATACAATTATATCTTCAAGTTTACATTTTCCTAATTTCCTTCTTAACTGCTTCATGAAAATAACTTCTTAGCTCCAGGAACATTTCTTTTACTCCCCGCCCCATTTTTTTCTCTCCATTTGTTCCTGATTAGCATTGGAAATAATTTATTTATCAAAATCAACTCTGTCCTGCTCATGCTATGGAAATAACAACTTTCCATGATATCGATGGTGTCCACTTGACTTTCAAAACCAAAATTAGAAAGGAATAAGGTGAATTACATGTTCACTGGGGAAATTCCTTTTTCCTTGCTTCCTCTTGAGGTTTCTCCTTTTTTGGGGGGTGTACTGGAGATTGAACCCAAAAGCATTCTATAAACTCTGAGCTACTCCCCCAGACCTACTTTATTTTGAAACAGGGTTTTGCTCAGTTGCTGAGGCTGGCCTCCAACCTGCAATCCTCCTGTCTCAGCCTCCCAAATACTGGTATTACAAGCATGCACCACCATGCCTGGCCTGTAGTTCTTCTTTTTAATTTGATTACCATATCTTTGACTTTTCTCCAGGGTTGTTTTCCCCAGCACTGTACAAACCTCTCTGTGAGGGACCCAAAATGCCCCTAGGAAGCGGATTTCTTAGGATTTCCTTCTCTATCTCTGTGGATGCAGCCACTATCCTCACTCCCTGTTGGACTTCAGCAATCTTCTCACTGTATCAGGAAGCACTGTGTTTTTCTGAGAAAGAGGAATGGGGCTCTTTTCTGGAGAACCTCATGAAGATAATCAGAGGTTTCCTTCACCAAACCCCCAAGAGAGCTCTTTCCCAGAGCTAGAGCATTTCAACGTGTAGGTCAGAATCGCCCGCCTGCGCAGGTCTGTACTGATTCCCTGCACGCTCCATTCAGAAGCAAAGTGGGAAATGCTCCCACTCAAAGGACCTCTTTACTGGTTACAGAAAGATCGTATTATGAAATTCTGAGCAAAGTCCATTTGGATCAGGTGAATGCAATATGTTTAATGCAGTAGGGGGAAAAAAGACCTTAAAAAGAGCTTAAACCTATCAAGCTCCCCAGATACAAGGAAATCACAATTCATGAGTTTTATTATGACTGCTTAAGTGCATAGTTTTAGTCTAAGAGGTGCTCTCAAGGTAGGATCATCAGGAATTCTCATTCCTATGCTAGGGTGATCAGAGCTAGCTAATTCTCCACCTTTCCATCTTTTCAATTTACAGCCAAAGCATGTCTAAAATGTAAAGTACCCATTTATTTGAAATAATAAAAAATTGAGTGATTAAACAGATCCAATCCTGACAGTCACATTTTATAAAAGTCCATTCTGAGAACCCAAGGGAGAAAGAAAAGGTACACATGTTTTTAAAAAAGAAAAACAGCACTTTTAAAGTCATTAGTCAGCCCTATGGCAAAAACAAAACAAAACAAAAAATAAATTCAACAAGGAGAGAAAATGATCACAATTACTAATCAATAATGCTGAATGCAGTGCCAACATGCTTCAAGGAATATAATATTCCTTTATAGTTCTACTATTTCATGTCATTTGAAGTTAATAATGGCATTCCTAAATACAATAAATGACGAGAAAGGCAAATGATTGTATTTCCCAGGGCAGTTAGCTTAATAAGTGTTTTTTTAAAGTCTACATATTTATTAGATCTAAGCAAAACCAAATGGGGAAACATTGTTCAGACAGATGTTAAAGAGACTGGAATACTGGTCACTTTGAGCACATCCATCAGAACTGGGGATGTGTGGGGCTGCTCCTCAGGTAACTTGCCACTAGGAATATTGACTCCAGCTTCTAAATGCCCTGTCTCCAGTCTAAGCACAAGCCTAGTAATAGATTTATCTCTCACTTTCCCAATGTTCTAGTCTGGAATTTTCAAAGGACAGAGTGGCTTTTGCAGAATATCAGCAAATGGGGGGCTTGCAAGGATGTCCAAGGAGAATCCTATATTCCAGTGCTTCAGTGTATTGGAATGCTCGCCGCTTTAATTCCGTGCATGCGTCCAGTGCTCACTACATTCAGGGCCACGGGGAAAGCACATCGCATGCATGGGCAGTGCAGGGGAAGAATCTGGTTCACCTGGAGGTGACAACCAGAAGGGCAAGGTTGCTTCATGCAGTGAAAACCACAGCTGGGCCTTAGCTGCCATGCAGAGAAGACCTACATCAAAGAGTCTGCTGTGCGGCTCCTGGGTAAGAGTTGATATGAGAGAGGTGGGTTACTTCAGCAATGAAAGACACGGGCAGAAACATGTTCCAACCACCATAAACACAACACCATACAGAGCGCTGGCAGTACACGCGAGAAGAGGCAGCTTTGGGGACAAGGACGGGAGAGACGGGGAAGGGAGGGGAGGACAGGACTGGTTGTCACTTTAATGAGATGGTTTCCCTGGCCACCCTTTCATATGCAGGCATTTAGATAGTGTATTTGGCTTCAACAAATAACCTCGTGAGAGTTGTTAACATCAACCATAATTCAGATGTTCTGAAAATTCGGGAAGAGCAAGGAAGGCATCGGTTACATAAAGATACACACCAGGGTTTCCTGTTGGAACAGTTCATTACAAAGTGGAGGTGAAGCTGGTCAAATAAGAGAAAGTTAAGCGCCAACATCCTTAATACTTTTGTTACAAGCTCATGAGGACTCTCAGGGGGTAATGTGGTATTAAAGGAACCTGAAAGCTGGGGGTGAGAGGGTAGGTAACTGTGCGATGACACCCCTGAAACTCACTTCTGACCCTGAATTGAAACCCAGTCCCAAGTCAAGCCATCTTTTCTTCATCTCAGCATGAGTGACAGGTCGATGAGTTCACCCCATACACATCTTCCCTTTAATGGGACCTTAGATATAGGTGAGATTCATAAAAGCATTGTTTTAAATCAAAATTGATGGATCAACAAAACTAAAAAACGTAAAGATTAGAGGTTTTGTTTGCGGGGAGAGTACTGGAGATTGAACCGAGGGACATTCTACCTCTGAGCTACACCCCAGTCCTTTTTCATTTTTTGTTTTGGAACAGGGTCTTGCTAGGTTGCTGAGAATCTCTCTAAGTTGCTGAGGCTGTCCTCCAACCTGCGATCCTCCTGTCTCAGCCTCCCAAATACTGAGATTACAGGTGTGTGTGCCACCACTCCCAGTTTAGAGTTCTTCTTAAAGGAATAAACATGCCAGTAATTCAGCAGCAACCCTTACCAGCTCCCCTCGAATGTCAAGGCTACATTAGATATCTATAAAGCGCTTCTCTGTAAACTGCCTGCTTGGTGTATGCCTATTTTCTTTTTACCTGCCCCTTCTGGCCTTTTGTGATCCCAGACACGTTGAACACAACTCAAAGAACAGCATGGTCTGTTCCTAACTTGTGACTCCTCCCTCCTTGTTCTGACTCTAAAGAGTGGGGGCAAAGCAAGCCTCATGTTTCTAAATCACTCCTCTTAGAATGTTCTGGAGCTCAGCCTTCTTATCCCCTGTGTGTACATGTCAGCCTTCATAGGGAACTTGGCCCCGCTGTGAACCGGCAATGCACCATCTCGACCTTTCACCTCAGCAAGAGCTGGACACCTACCAGGACTTGCGCCTCACCGGGACATGCAGCCGAATGCAGGTAGAAATGAGAACCAGGACTCCTCCCAACACCACCCCCGCATCCCTCCACAGGCAGCTCTTTCCACTTATCACAAGCTCTTCCCTCTTGAAGACTGAAAACTTAAAGGCTTAAGTTGAATGACATATTTTCATAAGGATTACATTCTTAATACATATATAACATACTATTATACTATATAAATATACTATGCTATCATTCATTCAACAAATATCTCCAAGGTTATTCTTTGGTGACAGGCATTATACTAGTTTGCGGGACATAAAATTCAAGATGTGTGTGTGTGTGTGTGTGTGTGTGTGTGGTACTGGCTGGGGACTGAACCCAGGGGCATTCTACCTCCAAGCCACACCCCCAGCCCTTTTTTAGTTTTAATTTGGAAACAAGGTCTCACTAAGTTGCTGAGGGCCTTGCTAAGTTGCTGAGGCTGGCCTCCAACCTGCGATCCTCCCATCTCAGCCTCCCAAGTACTGGGATTACAGGTGTGTACCACCACGCCCAGCAATCCCCCTGCCTTTAGCTGGGATTAGAGGTGTGTGTATTGTACCCAGATTACTCCTGAATTTAAAAGACTGAATTTTGTCTTTTAAATTGGCTATCTTAATTAGCTTAAATTAAAACATGCTGCCTATGACAAAATTAGGCATTTTATGTACCAATTGAGTGTTTAAATATTTTTGCCTCATAGAAAAGATATATAGACAGCCTCAGCTGGCGCATGCGCGTGCGATCAATATCTCTCTCTCTCTCTCTCTCTCTCTCTCTCTCTCTACCTGGCGAGGCCCTCCGCAACTTCGTGAGACCCGGTTTCAAAAATAAAGCATAGAAAAAATAGGGCCGGGGGCGTGGCGCGGAGGTAGAACGCCCCTGCGTTCAATCCCCGG